>LPNX010024410.1:0-136200 GCA_001517045.1 Pseudotsuga menziesii | reverse complement strand
AATTTGTCATTATTAGAAGAAAAAATCCACTTTGTTTAGAAATAGTGTTGACCTTTTCAAAATTACCACTAATAAAAATAACAATTCACTTAAAATAACGATGCGTCTTTTAAGAGAATCATTGTTATTTTTTTAATTGAATAGAAATGACAAGATCCTTTAAAAATAGTTACTATTTAAAAAAATGAAAAGAAATAATGGGGGCCTTTGAAAGACTATCACAAAATATGTTATTGTTCTTGTATTATCACAAAAGGTGTTATTGTTCTTAAAAAAAAAAGTTTGAAACCACTTCCATACATCATTAAAGGCCATTTCAAACCACCTTCATACATTTTTATAAAGAAGGTTTCCAACGGCCCCATAAGTTTTTATGAGGGGGATTTCAAACCATCAAAGGGGTTCCAAACCACTCGCATAAGTTTCTATAAAGTGGTTTTGAAACCACCTTTATAAGTTGCACTAAGGAAATTTGTTAATTTCTACAAATGAGTTTATTTACAACCACCTCTAGTAGTCAATTTTCTTTAAAAGGAATTTACTTACAATTGTCTTTAATAGTTACATTTATTAATAAGATTAATAAATTTTCGTTAATTTTTTTTAAGAATCAATGCTTTTGAGGGAGTTGTTTTCGACAATACTTCTAATTGCACTTTTAAAGATTAATAATAGTCACCTCGAAAAGGTCTAAAATACAAAAGTGTCTATTTAGATTAATGTTTCCTAGTCTCTTTTATTGCAATTTTTCTTTTATGATGCGCATAAGATATTTTTGTTTTTTCATTGAAATTAATAATATGTATCCAGTTTCCATCATTTCATGATAGCTAAAAACCTTGGAATGTTGTATTCTAAAAGCATACCCATATTCATTTTCTTGGGAGATCAAAAGAATGTATTTTTCCATATGTACATTTATGTTGTGTATTAATGGATGCATCTCCTATCTAGTTGGCATGATTTATGGAAAGTCGTCCTTGATGTTGAAGTGTTGCTTATTTTCCATAAAAGAGAGACAATGCCTCCAAGTTCAAGGAACTTTCTACTATATGCATCATTACATTTGTCTAATAAATCTGATGAGTCAAATATATCGGTTCATTTGTCACACCAAGGAACTTTCTACTATATGCATCATTACATTTGTCTAATAAATTTGATGAGTCAAATATATCAGTTCATTTGTCACACCAATGTATGTTTTCTTCATTTATTTTATGCGTTGGATCATAGCAAAATTTGTCTTCCCAATTCTATAGGTCAAAGTGTGATAAAATGTATTGATTCAAGGAAAAGACACACCATCTCATTCTTATTTTAGTCATGTTATAAAAGAAAGGGAATGGAATAGAACAAGTTCAATTTCTCAATGATTCCCAACATGTAAATTGATCACATGGAGGGCAATACGTTAAAGCTTGATATACATATATATTGAAAGAATATACTACCATCATTTGTTGACAAGAACATGTTTTGGAAGTATGTGGTATGATTTGACCATTTTGAAACAAGCATCTCATGGTTGTACAAACTTTCCACTTAAGTTTGACAAGTCCACAATGTGTTACTTTTATCTTTAAAAGAAACATACTATTTAATTGTGTGGTTTAGCATCCATTATGGCTTTTAGGATTGTATCGTATACCTTCATAATATTGTGTGGTTTAGCATCCATTATGGCTTTTAGGATGGTATCGTATACCTTCATAATTAACCTTTTTAGGATTGTATCTTGTACCTTCATAAATAACCTGTGGGGATGACATGAAGTTCCATATGTAAGTTGGGCTTTTTATTTTTCACTATCAATGACGGTTCGAAGACATGATGTCAACTAATGATAACAATTCAACAACACTAAAATATTATTGTAACATGACGTGTATGATCTCGAGGTAAAGCCACTTAGTAAGGAAGTATAACTTGTTTGTGTGTTATTAAGGAAGTACAAACTTGTGGATGTTTTAACTGCTCATTTTTTGTTACACCACATAAAATACACTAGATTTTGTACCGAGAGGGTAAAAATATTGAGTCTTTCTGTAACTGAAACTTTCTGATTTATATTGGGGGATTGGAACTTACATTTTACTAATACTTTTGTGGGTACTACTACCTCGACTTACAACCGAGGTTTTACCTCAAAACATTCATGACTAAATACATCAATGACATCCCTGATCGGAGGATCAACATCTCTCTCCCCGCCCCTCTCTCTCCCCCTCTACCCGCCGCTCTCCCCCCTCTCTCAAGAAAAATATAAAGCAAATATGAGATTTTTGCCGAAATCCCATATTTGCTTTATTTTTCTAATCTGCATTGCAGCAGAAAATGAAAGAGAAATATAAAGAAAATATGGGAATCCCATATTTTCTTTATATTTTCTTTTCACTTTCATCTTTCCGCGTTCCGCAATGTGAATTGCAGAAACCCCATATTTGCTTTATATTTTTTTCACTTTCGCGAAAAGTGAAAGAGAAATATAAATAAAATATGAGATTTCCTGAATAGGTATTGCGGAAAGTAGAAAGTGAAAGAGAAATATATATCATTAACAATAAATAAATGTGTATAAAAACAAATATTTCAAAAAAAATGTTCAAAGAAAATAAATTGCATTTTTGTATTATGAGTTAAATGAAATATATAACCTAAAAATATAAAAAAATAAGAGTATGTATTTAATAAAATTATAGAAAAACAATATTACTAAAAATGAAAGAAAAATATAAAGAAAATATGGGATTTCCTCAATCCGCTATTTGCAATGGGGAAAGCTGAAAGTAAAAGAAAAATATAAAGCAAATATGAGATTTTCGCAATCCCCAATAAGGATTCTGGATTGCGGAAATTTCATATTTGCTTTATATTTTTCTTTCACTTTCGCAATGCTTTTTACAGAAAGCAGAAATCCTATATTTTCTTTATATTTCTCTTTCACTTTGCACATTCGGCATTCCGTAAATCTTATATTTGCTTTATATTTTTTTGAAATATTGAAATATTTGTTTTAATACATAAAAGTATATGTATTTAAGAAGAGTATATGTATTTAATAAATTTATAAAAAAACAATATTATTAAAAATGAAATTCCTTCCCAACTCCACTTCCTCAATGTCGCTTGTTCATTGGGGAAGCTCCATAGAGTTTTACAATTTTTCATCGGCATACATAAATATTTTATTTGATTAAAAGTACAATAATACGATTTTTTTTATTCTTATAAGTAAATTACTTTAAAGAAAATAAATTATTTCCATATATATATTTTTCAGTTTTAGTAATGGTGTTTTTTAAATTATGATTTTTAAAGCTTTAAAAATTAACAAATAACAAGACTTTAAAGCTCAGAAACGACAACAGAAACCAAATTTTGGATACTCTTTATAAGGAGACACTTAACAAGGATTAAGGTTTACTATTTTGGGAAGAATATGTGGAAGAGGCTCCATATACTACTTTTCTTGAATTGTACATTGTTAGTTGGAGTAAAAAAACAAAACCAAAACTTAACTAGGCATTAAAATGGATTTATTTGTTTAATTAGGTTTAATGAATTCATCCCATAGTACAAATCATTTCATCAGTAAACCAATATTAAAAGAAAAGAACATAAATTTTAACAAAATAAATTCCATAATCTAATATCTTTTGCATCATAACTACATATAATTTTCAATAAAAATCTTCCTAATTAAATTTTTTGGGTTGATCCAATTTTCATCTTAAAAACAAAGTTTGATTTAAATCTTTATTGTATTTTCAACATTATTTTAATTTACTTTTTTTTAAAATTTTAATGATATGAATTGATTTTGAATTAGTGAGAGTTTTAATAGAAAATTTTAACTAATTTAGAATTTTTAATAAATTAAAATAAAAAATCATTATTAAAATGTCTATGAACTGATTTAGAATTCTAAATATTTTTTCATGTAGAATTTCTTCTCCAATATGGTTATCCAAATTGATACATCACGGATTTTCCAAACAATTTAATGATTTGAAAATTTTAACAGAAAGATATAACTTAAAAAAAATAAGAGTATATGTATTTAATAAAGTTATAAAAAAAACAATATTATTAAAAATGAAAGAGAAATATAAAATCATCAATCCTGAATGCAGAAAGGAGAAAGTGAGAGAAAAATATAAAGCAAATATAAGATTTCCACATGCGGAAATCCCATATTTTTCTTTATAATTCTCTTTGACTTTCCCCTTTCTGATTCAGCAATGAGGATTGCGGAAATCATATATTTGCTTTATTTTTTTTCACTTTCAACAATCCACATTGCTAAATGCAAATTGTCTAAAGTGAAAGACAAATATAAATAAAATATGGGATTTCCGCAATCCTCATTGAGGAAGGTAGAAAGCAGAAAGTGAAAGAAAAATATATATTATTAACAATAAATAAATGTGTACTAAAACAAATATTTCAAAAAAATTGTTCAAAGAAAATAAAATTTATTTTTGTATCATGAGTTAAATGAAAGATAAAACCTAAAAAAAAAATTATATGTATTTAATAAAGTTATAAAAAAGAACAATATTACTAAAAATGAAAGAGAAATATAAAGAAAATATAGGATTTTCGCAATTTGCAATGCTGAAGGAAGAAAGTAAAAGCAAAATATAAAGCAAATATGAGATTTCCTCAATCGGTAATCTGGGTCCCATCTTTTCTTTATATTTCTCTTTCACTTTCGAATTTCCGCATTGTGGAAATCCCATATTTGTTTTATATTTTTTTGAAATATTGAAACATTTGTTTTAATACATAAGAGTATATGTATTTTTAAATTTATAAAAATAAAATATTACTAAAAATGAAATTCCTTCTGCAACTCCACTTCCACAATGTCGATTGCGAATTGAAGGAATCTCCATAGAGTTTTACAGTTTTCCGTCTACATACATAAATATTTTATTTGATCAAAAGTACAATCATACAATTTTTATTTTATTCTTATAAGTAAATTATTTAAAAAATAAATAAATTATTTCCATGTATATATTTTTCATTTTGAGTAATGGTGTTTTTAAAAATATGATTTTTAAAGCTCTAAAAATAACACATAACAGGACTTAAAGCAAAACTAAAAACTTAATTGGGTATTAAAATGGATTTACTTGTTTAATTAAGTGTAATGAATTATTGCCAACGGAGAACAGTGAGCTAGGGTTTTACGACTCCTAGGGTTTTTGTGGGTGGGCTCTGCGCAGGCCCCCCCTCGGCCTGCCTTCCATGGATCCTCCGGATCCTGAGCTCTTGAGCTTTGATGACTATTTTCGAAATATTGTCGCCTCCATTCCTCCCCCCTCCCCCCTCATCAAATGGTCCTCCTTCATCGCATTTTTTTAAGCGTTCAAAAATTCTTGAGGTAAAGCTCTCTTCAGCAACTTCAAAGAGGAAAGTCATCACTCTCTCAGAGAAATGACTCATTGGTTTGTTCACTGGACTCTGTTCGTCCCCAAGATCGGTTGAAATATGGCTCAATAAGAATTGGAGAACTCTCCTTCAAGGAGAAGTTCAACAAATCTTCTGTGGAAAGGGCTACTTTGCTTTCATTTTTGAGAAGAAAGAAGATCGAAACCTCATCTTCAGAAATGGGCCATATTTTATGGGTCCAAGAGGAATGTATCTTAATAAATGGGATCGATCCTTCGACCCTAAAAAATATATTCCTAAGGCAGTTCCAATATGGGCCAAGCTTCCCCACCGCCCCCTTCATTGCTGGAATGACGAGGATTTTCGGGAAGTATGCAATACCTTGGGAAAATATGTGGATAAATCAAAGCCAAAAGCCCCAATGTTCTCATGTGCCAGAATTTGTGTTGAGGTCGATATGGAGAAAGGCTTACCTGAAGCTATTAATCTATCCATTGATGGTTGGAATCACCTCCAAACAGTGGATTATGAGCAAATCACCTTCAAATAAAAATACTATCACGAGTATGGGCATTTCGCTAAATCCTGTCCAAAAAAACTGGACAAACCCAACTCTGAAGGTCGGCAAGAAGAAGGATGGAACATGGAAAGTGGAAAAAAAAGTGCGAAATCAACCTTGGCACAGCAGCCCCATACCCCAGCAAATAATGCACCTGGAAACAAATTTGAAGTCCTAGCAAATGAAGAACCAGAGATAGAAACCCCAGAGGAAAATGTGGAAGAGGCCCCTCTCCAGGAACAAGAAACCCCAATAGAAGCTCCATCTCCAAAGCAAAAGGATCCTAGGGTGGAGGATCCCTCTTGTCCTATCGCCAAAAAGGAAGGAACTGCCAACTCTGAAGGATCAGTCACCCGTTCTAGGGAAAAAGCAAGCTTTGAAGAAACATCAGAAAACTCCAATGAAGAGAAAGAACCTCAATCCAAAAAAGGTAGAAGATCAAATAAGACCTTAAGGGAACATGAAACTGCAAGAGAAAAAGCAGCAGGGAAGCAATCCAATCTTGAGTTCCTGGTAAAAAACTCACAAGTAAGCAAATACCTTCTTAGCGCAGATGAAGAAAAAAAGGAAAGGGAAAAGGCGCTCCGTCAACTTAAGAAATAATGAAGTTGGTCTCCTGGAACTGTTGAGGATTAGGAGGTTCCCAGAAAACTGAAGTGATTAAAAGATTCAAATCAATGGAATCCATCTCTGTCCTCATCCAAGAGACTAAAAAGACCATGAAAAACAGTCTATTAACTATGAAAAACTTGTGTCCCAAAGGAGAAGGTTTTGCTATCAATGCGAGTGGAGCATCAGGAGGCCTTGTTTCTTTGTGGGACAATGAGAAGTCCACCATACAAACAACCATTGAAAATAAAAACTGGTTGTTCGTTAATCTTGAAAACAAAGAAAATAAAGAAGTGTTCTGGATAGGGAATATTTATGGACCCACAATCCAAGCTCAAAAAGAAAATTTCTGGAACTCTCTTGAGGAACAATACAAAGGGAAAAAGCAGCCCCCCTGCTTCATAGCCGGAGACTTTAATGTCACTATTTCTGCAGCTGAACGCAGAGGAGGAGTTAAAGTAAGGGATCCCTTTGGAGAAAGGTTGAAGGATTTGGTCATGCATTGGAGATTAATGGATTCAATGGCAAAGAACGGGACCTTCACCTAGAGCAACAAAAGAATCAGCGCAGGTCATATAGCTGCTAGGTTGGACCGCATGTTAGTAAGTACCCACCTTCTCAGGAACCCCTTCCTTGAGTCCAAGCTTCTGTGTTTGGTGGTCTTGGACCATAAGCCTTTATGTCTCTTCTTCTCACCAGTGGAAAATTTGGGGCCTCTTCCTTTTAGGTTCAATCACCTTTGGTTGGAATTGGAAGGGGTTCGGGATATCATCTTTAAAGCCTGGCTTAGCTTCATTCCGGGACCTCCGACTTTTACTTGGGAGCAAAAGCTCAAAAGGGTGAAGTCCGCTCTCAAGCTTTGGGTCACGCAACACTATCAGGATCCATCACTTAAAAAAATTGAAATTGTCAAAAAGATGGAAGCTCTCCAAGAGGATATGGAAAAAATTGAGATAACTAGAGAGCACCTTCTCAGGGAAATAGAACTCGAAAAAAGTATGCAAACCATTCTAAGGCAAGAGGAAGAAGGATGGAGGTTACGCTCTAGAGTTCTTTGGCTCAAGGGGGGCGATCAAAACACCATTTTTTTCAAAATCAGTGCAGAGAGAGGCAGCAGAGGAACACCATGAGGGGGATTAAAACTGAAGACGGCATATTCATAATAGGACAAGCGACAATCAACACCGAGGTAATAGGTTTCTTTGAAAATATTTACAATACTGAAGAGGATGTTTCGCAGGAAAATATGGAGGAAATGGTCATAGATATCCCCACTTTGATCAGCCTAGAGGATAGTCTTTTCCTAGAATCCCCCATATCTGAAGAAGAAATTAAGAAGGCTATTTGGACCGTTCATCTGGATAAAGCCCCTGGACCTGACGATTTTCCCATTTGATTTTATAGGATGTTCTGGCCTTTAATAAAAACGGACCTTCTGCGTCTTATCTCTTGGATGTCTAAAGGTAAAATGGGAGGCTCCACTAATTCCACTTTCTTAGCCTTGATCCCAAAAGAGGTTAATCCTTCCTCAATCAAAAGATACAGACCTATCTCCCTTTGTAACGCTTCCTACAAAATATTTTCCAAAGTTTTATTCTTAAGACTCAAGGCTATAATCCCTTCCCTGATTTCCCCCAATCAAGGAGGCTTCATCTCAGGTCGCCATATCAGTGATAACATCCTTCTGGTGCAGGAACTGAAAGCTTATGGAAAAAGGTTTGGCATTCAAACTGTATCCCCAAGGTAAATTCCTTCATTTGGATATTGATGCATAACAAATTGCTTACAGCTGAAAATCTCAGAAAAGGGGGATTGCAGACCCCTCTAGATGTGATCTATGTAACTTGGAATCAGAAACTTTGATCAACATTTTTCTTCAGTGCAGTGTATCTTTGAAAGTTTGGAAGTCCATCCTTCCCCCAGGCTCTCAGTTCAGACCTCCAGACTCCTTTGATCAACTTCTTGTAAATTGGAACAAGTATTTCCATGGAAATATCAGTAAGAAACCCATTCTCAAGCGACTATGGAACACCATCCCAAAGAAACTCTACTGGCAACTTTGGTTGGCCAGGAATAAAGCAATATTTAAAGGGGAGAAAGTTGTTCCATCCCGAATAGCTTTGAAAACTATGGGAATGATAGCAGAAAAATATGCCTTGAAAAGGATTAGTTATTCGGTTTCAAAAGACCTTTCAAAGTCGCTCTCTTCTTGGTGTAGCACCTTTCTTAAAAAGAGTTCCCCTTAGTCCAATTTTATCAACAATCGATCCGTTTCTCTCATTAGCTCATTTCCTTGGGAGAAAAGGAAGACTTACAGCGAGCTTATGGCTTGGTTGCAGGAATGGAATTTCTATGCCTTATTCTTTGATGGTGTCTCAAAAGGAAATCTAGGGGTGGCAGGTGCGAGGGGTATCTTATTGGATCCTGGAGGAGAAACAAAAAAAAGCTTTGCTTGGGGTTTGGGCCATAAGACGAATAACGAAGCTGAGTGGATGGCCCTCTTGCAGGGATTATAAGAATTTCTAGACACTATAGATGCCTCTAGGATAGCATTTTTTGGTGACTCAAGACAAGTCATATACAAAATGATCAATGGCTACACCTCAGGATCCATCAAATGCAGAAAGCTGTATGACAGAATCACTCCTCTTCTTTTGAATAAAATTGAGTTTTTTCATATCCTCTGAGCAAATAATGCCCCTGCAGACGCCTTGGCCAACTTTGGGGCCTCCCTTCCCCAAGTTCATTATTATTCCAATGGCTTAGACACAAGTCTTAAACCCATTCCCTAATGTCTCAAAGGTTATAACCCCCCTTACTAACCACCCCCTCCTTAAATCCCATTGTTATAAATCTCTTGGACTATGGTTCTAATCAAGCTCCTTGCCAAGGGGACACGTGGTTTCCATCCACATCCTTCTCCTCCACAATACTTCCCGCTTTAATGAGCCATCCCCTCCGGATTAAATGTTCACCCAGAAGGCACGCTTTGGGTCTTATCCTGCTTTGTACAATGGCTTCCTCTCGAAGTTTATTCTACCCTCCCGCTCCTTTTGATAGTCCAAACCTTTCTCATTCTTATGCGGTCTGTTCAGGAAAAGCTTTGCTCGTTGTTATCTCTGGAGTTGACGAAGGCTATGCTCAGGGGATCCCATGGGAGTCCTTGCCTCTGATCAGGGGCTTTGTTAAGGAAAGGCTAGCTCTCCCTGCATTCTTAAATTGCATCTTCTCTTCACGTGTTGTTGGTCCTTCATGGCGTTTAGTCTTAGGCCCTGCGACCAGTGATTTTTTCGTTGGGCATTTTCTCTTTGAAGGTAACACTCTGACTTTTGGTTTTAATCATTCTGGTTGGAAGGAAGGAGCGATTGGAACGCTCTCTTGTCTCAGTAGGAAAGATTGCGACATATTACAACAAGAAATTACTGCCCTCATCTCTGTTTTCGATCATTTTCCCTCCAATTTTAGTATCATTTGCATTGGGCAGGCTCATGATTTTTGCAGGTTTAGATAGGGATATGCTCAACAATTTTTCAAGTCTAAACCTTGCTAGTCTCAGTTTTGGTCAAGAGAGAATGGGCTGTGCAGGAGAAAACGCAGGCCTTGCAGACTTGAAGGCAAATATTTGGCACTTATATGAAATGGTGGCAATTGGAATCATGGACAGTAGAGAGACAACCAAAGAAGTAAAAAATCTTGTTGATGTGGTTGGATACACATCCTATCAGATTAGCAACCATGATGTCATGATTGATGATACTGAAATGAATTTAAAGGAAATCATGGGGAAAGTTGACCGTATTCAGGAGGACCTCCAATGTCTAGTTTAAATGAATCAAGGAAGCCAAGCACATGAAAACCTTCCAGGGGTAGCTCAGCACATGGAGGAGGAATCGGTCACTCGACCCCTGGGGCATCCATGCAACCCTTAATGTGTTTGATAAATAGCTTATGTTTTTTTGCTTTTTACTTAATTAGCAGTACATTCGGGTATATACTACCTTGTCTTTAATAGTTATGTAAGGAATCTGTTCAACATTTTAAGGTCAAATTTTTGGCCTAGTTTTGTCTTTTCTATCTCAGACCAGCAAGAACTATTCAGATGTTGTTTTTTGTAATGAATGGTTGTGCACGGCCTGTTTAATATCAAACCATTTTATAGTTTCTGTTTAAAAAAAAAGTTTAATGAATTCATCCCATAGTACAATTAATTACATCATTAAACCAACATTAAAAAGAAAAGCAACATAAATTTTAATAAAATAAATTTCATAATCTAATATCTTTTGCATCATAACTACATATAATTCTCAATAAAAATCTTCCTAATTAAAAAAAAAATGGTTGATCCAGTTTTCATCTTAAAAGCAAAGTTTGATTTAAATCTTTATTGTATTTTCAACATTATTTTAATCTACTTATTTTTTAATTTGTTTTAATGATATGAATTAATTTTGAATTCCTGAGAGTTTTAATATAAAATTTTAACTAATTTAGAATTCTTAATGGAAAAAAAACAACATTAAAATGTGATGTGAACTGATTTAGAATTCTGAATCATTGATTCCCCACAATTACACAATTGAAATTTACGGTTTTAATGATTTGAAAGATTTAACAAAAAGATATAACCTAAAAAAAATAAGAGTATATGTTTAATTAAGTTATAAAAAAATAATATTACTAAAAATGAAAGAGAAATATAAAAAAAATATGTGATTTCCTTGAAGTGAAAGAAAAATATAAAGCAAATATAGGAGTCCATATTTTTCTTTCACTTTGTGCAATCTACACTGCCGAATGCGTAAATCCCATATTTGCAAAGTGAAAAAGAAATATAAATAAAATATGGGATATCGGCAATCCCCATTGTTAAAGGCAGAAAATAGAAAGTGAAAGAAAAATATATATTATTAACAATAAATAAATGTATATTAAAACAAATATTTGAAAAAAGTTAATAAATTACATTTTTATATTATGAGTTAAATGAAATATATAACCTAAAAAAAATAAGAGTATATGTATTTAATAAATTTATAAAAAAAAAACAATATTCCTAAAAATGAAATTCCTTCTGGAACTCCACTTCCAATATGGATTGGAAGTGGAAGTTCCGTAGACTTTTACGTTTTTTCATCGACATACATAAATATTTTCTTTGAATAAAAATACAATAATACAAATTTTTTTATTCTTATAAGTAAATTATTTAAAAATAAATAAATTATTTCGATGTATATATTTTTAATTTTTAGTAATCTTGTTTTTTAAAATATGTTTTTTTTTTTCAAATTGTATAATTCTATGTTTCACAAAAATTATAAATAAGAAAAAAAAACTCCACAATTTCGAAATTTAATAAATTGTCATTTCCACAACTCCCATTCTTTATTGTTGAACTGGAGTTGCGGAAGGACAAGCAATTGTGGAATTGTTGAGTTTTTTTTTTCTCTGATTTATAAATTTTGTAAAATATAAAATTATACAATTTAAAAAAAATCATATTTTAAAAAATGGAACGTGTACAACAACTAATAACTAAAACTTTGTTTTTTTAAGTCTTTTTTATTCAAATCCTGGTTAAAAATTGCAATAATTACATTTTCATCAACATTTCTACAAAATTCTGAAAAAAAAAGAGTTTTAGTTTTTTTTTCCATATATTGGCTTGGTTGTTCTTTATTTCAAATGATTATTGTGGAGGAATGCAAGTGAACGCTTTCAAATTCCATTTTATGCTATTGGAAAAAAAAAGGATTATTCATTAGTAAATATTAATCGTTGAAATTTAATGAGACTGAGATTTAAGAATATCCTACAACTCCAAAGACGTTCATACTCCATAGGGAAACTTCAAGCAAATAAAAAAGCATATTGGAAACAATGGAAACGCAAAATAATTAAAATTAAATATCATAAAAAAACCCTTACGAAAGGCCTCCCATTACATAGTGGCACATGAGTAGCCATAGTGAGTATGGATGGATCAAAACATCCCAGTCTCGCTAGAATCGTGTAAATAATAAAAAAAATTGTAATCTGCCCAGAATCAGGTAAATAAAAATGTTGTTATCTAAACAATCCTTTTAGTTGTTTAGCTTCCAATTTTTGACATCTTGAACCATAATTCCACAGTGCTTGATAAAAACTTGAAAACGAAAAAAAAGGCGTGAAAGACTCGATTAAGAAACCCTGTGTAAAAAAATGAAAAAAGGGAAAACACATGTCCACAATGAATCTTTTGAGACTGCGTCTCCATTGTGAAACACCTTTGGCGTAAATATGTTGATTAGATTTACTTGACTTGTGGTAAAAGAAGAATGTGGAAGGTTGGAAAAATTGAATGAAGAATCTTTTGAAACTGCTTCTCCATTGTGAAACGCCTTTGGCGTAAATATAGTGAAATGCGGATAATATATAGTTGTGTTTTGTTAAACGACATGTTTTTTTTATGTCTTATTTTCCTTATGGACTTTAAGAGGGGATATATTCTCTTTTTTCTTCTATCATGGGTTTATTTTGAATTTTCATTATTTTAACTTATGTTTTCTATTCTATTTAATCTATATTACATTTTTTTAATTTGTTTTTCCTTTTTCTCATTCTATTAGAAAATAAAATAATTGACATTGCATACATGAATACATAATTTGAACACATGACGAACACAAACTTGTGATTAAATGGTCAAGCATTCTAACTTTTCTAACAATAACTATAAATTGTGTCAACTTAAACCTCACACTAATCTCAAAATGTATTAACTACTACCAAGTGATAAGTTTCTTATTATAGTGTTTATGGAGTGTAATGTGTCAAAGCCAATACATTGTGTCTGATAAAAAATATTAGTTGAATATTTATCATATGAAGAATTTTGAAAGAATGAAACCAACAAAGTATAGAGAAATAAGATATTAGTAACTTACAATTTGACCAAAAATATTATAAACTATATTTATTTAAAATTTAATTATTTAAATAATTTAATATTCTTTTTTTGCAAAGCCCATACCCATAGAGTTTTGAACCAATGAACTTACTCAAGGAGTGCCTTAAAAACACACCCATTCATCATCTATTCTACGCCCTTTGGGTGCTTTAATATTCTTTTTAATCTCATAAGAATTTCATATTTTTTTATAATTATTTAATATAAAATTGTAAGATATTTATAAACATGTCAAATTTTGTTTGATGATCTCTGACACATAAATATTTTAGATCAAGATTTGATATCAATATTGAGATCTCCTCAAACCTAAAATTCACTAATTTTGAGTAGATGTCAAGATTAATATCTCCTTAAACCCACTGGATGCTAGATTTTATACTCCAATTAAGAGTCATTAGGTGGATGCAATTCCTTTCAAGACCACATCTTTTTTGTTCTATTACATCAAGGAATATTCTTTTCTAATTGTTCTTATTGTTCTAATTATTATGATTATTGCAACGAGAGGCGCTCTACAGCCCAGTATGGGGGAGATCTTGTAACGTTATGTAACGTTATTTTTATAAATAAATAAAAATTAATTATAGGACAAAATAAATGTCGGCCAGAAAAACAACTTATTATGGGGGAGATGTTGTAATCTTCATACCTAACAAAACAATAAAAAAGTAAAAATTAACAAAACAATAAAAAAGTAAAAAGTTAATCATCGCAAAAAAAAATGTGGGTCAGAAAAAAAACACAATATGGGGGAGATGTTGTAATGTTCCTACCTAAAAAAATAATAAAAAAGTACAAATTGAATTATTTGCAAAAAAATGTTGGCCTTGTACATGGTTTTAAAAACATGTGCAAGGCCTTCTAAACAACCCATGGTTTTATTGTATGTGGTTTAGGAGGGCATGGTTTTAAAACCATGTGCAAGGCCTCCTAAAAAACCCATGGTTTTATTGTACATGGTTTAGGAGGGCCTTAAGACCATTTGCAAGGCCTTATAAACAACCCATGGTTTTAGGAGGGCCTTGCATATGGTTTTAAAACCATGTATGGGGAGATATTGTAATGTTCGTTCCTAACAAAATAAAAAATAATATTAAATATTATAGGTGGGCCATAAATAATATTAAATATTAATAATAAAAATATTATATGTGGACCTTAAATAAAAATATGTGTCTTTTGGTTTGAATCAAATCAATGGTATAAATAGGACACACCAAAGTTGATATCTCATTGAGTGCAATACCTAAGAAAAGGTTTGCACCTCGAGAGATTTGATCCCTCTCGGCGCTTGATAGAGCCTAGGATTTGGATCTACACAGGTACTTTTTAGAGCCCCATCTTTCTAAAAGGGATGAAATGCATACAAACCAACATTATACTGTAATGTTGTCAAATTATCATGTGAAGATTGCATTAAGTGAGCTTTTTTTCTTTCTCATAAATAGGGTGGTGCCCATGCAATCATGTGTCGTTTTCATTACTCACAATTGAGGAGCTTAAATGGGACCCTGGATTTCAAGTGAAAATTTCTCTCATTATATCTATCATATTTGGATTATGTGTTACATGTTATAGTCTCTCATTACTCTTCATTTTTGTCTATTTCATTTCATAGAATAGGACTTTTGAGGCTAATGGGGAGCCCCATAAGGGTTCCTCTAGTTGTGGTGAGTTATGAGGACTTCTTCGTGGCGTAGTCGTGAGAAATGAATCAACATGTGTGATACACTGCAACAAATCCTGGAATTAGCGTCCCTTTTTAGTGTAATTTTTTTTTACATTGGGTGGTCAAACTAGATGCTAAATGAGACACCTCATGGACAAAACTTTAAAACGTCTCAAAAAACATCTTTTTTTGCTTCCTATATAGCATCCTTTATGATGTCCAAAATATCATCTATTTTTTTGCTTCCAAAATAACGTCCAAATTTTCTTCCTAAACAACGTCGATGTTTGCTTCCTAAATAACGTCTTATTTTTCTTCCTAGCGAGTGTCTGTTTTTGCTTCTTAAATAACATCCCTGTTAGCATCATATTTGCATCCTTAATAGCACCATGTTAGCATCCAAATTAGCATCCAATATTGCATCCATTTTTTCTACCACTTTAGCATCCCATTTTGCACCATGTTTTACTTCCAAATATGTGCCAATTTTCGCTTCCAAATTTGCATCAATTTTTTCTTCCTTTTTTGAATCGTGTTTTGCTACCAAAATGATGCCAAATATTTCTTCTATTGTTGCACCATATTTTGCTTCCTATGTAGAGTCATTTTTTGAATCCAAAGTAATGTTTTATTTTGATACCATATCAATGCCATGTTTGGCTTCATCATTAGCGCCACATGTTACATCTGCCTAGTTTCGCATCTCTCATTTTTTGGTCACTAATTTAGTCATTTTTAGTAATTTTATATATGAATTTTGGTCATTTTGTTTGGTCACCTATCTCTTATTTTTTGCTTACTAATTTAGTTGTTTTTAACCAATATTATAATATCATTAGGGCATCGAGGAATCGAACCACCAACCTCCTGCTTGTAAGGCAGGCGCTCTTCCATTGAGCTAGCACCCTTTAAGAATTTAGGAACCTAAATTACAGAATCATCTATAATGGTAAAAATGATCAATACACAACTTTGAGTATCTAATGGTCGGCAAAGGATGATAGATTTTATAAGTTTATAATATATGATCAAGCAGGTTACGAAATCCAAAAACCTTTTCTAGGAATTTTGAACAAAACTCAAGAAATTGGCTTAATTGGACTGCAAAAATCACTATTCCCTAGCAACCGTAAGTGTACCACTATATGAGACCTATCAACAAAATTATCTTAGTGTGGATGCCAAGGATATAGTAGATAAGTGTAATATCCCAAATCCTGATATTTTCTATTTCTATGCAAATATTCTGATACAACGGGGCATGCAAACTGCCATGAAAAAATCCCTATTTTATAGCAAAAATTAGGGTTAGGGTTTGTGAGATAGAATGAACACTTACCACTGATAAGTTGGCTGGACTGCTCCTGAGAGGGTATGCAAGCATCAAGAACTGAATCGCAGATGGACTGATGTCTTCTGCTTCCAGTGAAACCCCATTAGCAAGAACCCCCAATCAGATAAGGGTGACGTTTTCAGTGAGGGAGGTGTCCGATGAAGCTGCCGATTTGCAGGACTGATAGCCTTATCGTGCTGGAGAGAATTCCTGGTACATGTGGAGTTTCTAAGGTCTCTAGGAAAGCTAGCGAATTGATCCAAAAAGGTAGCTACTCACGCCCCCTTGATCCCAGAACTGCTAATAACTGCTCCGGATGAGCACGGTCGGATCTGATAATCACCGGATGCCGGAGTAGGATGCTGATGATGAGAATGGTGCTTGATTTTTGAAGCAAAGCTGTGATCTAAAGACCCAGCAACTGATTAGGGATTTCTGGCTGAAACCCCCCCTTATGGCTGCACACGTGTCCCTGCAACGATCTATACCGTATACTGGATAACTTATGAATGAATGTAAGAGTAAATGGTGAACCTGTATGGCTTACCCTGAATGAGACTAGGGCAGATGTTTCACTGCCGAAATCCTGCTAGCTGAAGACTCCGTCTCCAACCCCAACTACTGTGTGGCACGATGTGCTGCTATCCAAGAGCTCCCAAATAATAATCATCAAAAGTGAAGTCTTCTTTCGCTTTATCCCTCTTTTATAACTTTCAACTGCGAAAACCCTAATCTTTGACCTAATTAGGTCACTTTATCTTCTAATTTGCAGTTGACTTGCATGCATGCGGATGGAGACTTAATGAGTGCATGCATCATTAAATAATGCTTGGATGGCATGCACGAAGGTGGCCTTTGGCCCCAGTGGCCCTTCTTGACCTCATGATGATGCCCTAGATTTTCTATGGATGGCACCAGTCCTTAGATGATTCCCTAGCTGTCAGTAACCGCTTGAACCCACAGGAATCACATAGGTTAGCGGTTTTTTGGGCTTCAAGGCCTTATTGGAAGAGGAAATTACATTCCTCCCCACTTGAGATTGCTTGTCCTCAAGCAACTTCAAATTGGGATGCTGCAATACCTATTCACCTTCCCACGTGGCATCCTCTGGTGGTAATTCTTTCCATTGAACCAAGTACTCTCTGATTACCCTGTTCTTGAGCTTCCTTTCTCTAGTCTGTATGATCCGTTCAGGAATCAGTATTAGCAGTCCTTCATCATCTAAAGGAGGCAATTCTATAGATGGAGCAATGTGTTGCCCAAGGGTCTTTTTCAGATTAGATACATGGAACAAATTGTGAATTTTGCTTTCCTGTGGAAGTTCTAGTTCATATGCCACCTCTCCCACCTTCCTGATTATTCTGTATGGTCCATAGAAGCGGGGTTTTAACTTCTCTGCTCATTTCTTCTTAAGTGAGGACTGTCTATAAGGTTAGAGCCTTAAGTATACCAAATCACCTACCTCAAAGCTCTGCTCAATCCTGTGTTTGTCGGCATACAACTTCTGTTGATTCTGGGCTATTTGTAAATTTTCCTTCAATATTTTCAGAATGTCTTGACTGTCCTGTATCCAATCCTTAGCCTTAGGAGCCCTACTATCTCCAAATGCCAAATCTGCATAGTCCAAGGCCTCATAACCGTATAATGCCTTAAAATGAGTCATCCTAATAGACATGTGATAGGTAGTATTGTAGCAATACTCCCCCAGGTGTAGCCATTTGATCCAGGTTCGTTTTTGTCCTGCTACATAGTTTCTTAAATATCCTTCGATCCACTTGTTGACTATTTCCGTTTGTCCATCACTCTGGGGATGATAACTCGTACTAGTAGCCAGTTCAGTCCCCACCAATCTGAACAACTCCTGCCAGAAGGCACCTGTGAATATGCTATCCCGATCACTGACAATGGTCTTAGGTAACCCGTGTAGCCTGAAGACTTCCCTGAAAAATAACTCAGCTACTTGAGCTGCCGAGTAGTCTGATGATATCGAAAAGAAATGTACAAACTTGGTCAGTCTGTCAACTACTGCATATAAACAATCTCGCCCTTGGACTTTGGGAAATCTTGAAATAAAGTCCATGGAGATGCTTTCCCACTTCTGTTCTGGAATCGGTAGTGGCTGGAGTAACCTTGCTGGATGGGTGTTCTCAATCTTGTTCTGTTGACAGATGCCACACTCTCGTACATGCTACATAATTTCCCCCTTGAGGCCATTCCATGAGAACCTCTCTCGGATCTGCCTGTAGGTCTTTAAGAAACCTTGATGCCTTGATAAAGGAGAATCATGGGCTTCCTGAATGATCCTTTTCCTCAATGTGGATTCTGGGACAAGGTATATTCTATTTTTGTAATAGATGATGTCGTCAACAACCCTGTACTTGTCATCCTGAATTTGCCCGTCCAATAATTCGCAAGCGAATTTATTTTTGGAGTATTCTACTAAGAGAAGTGCCCTCCAATCTGTGGATATACTACTGAGAGATAATGAGGCGGGACGCCTGGATAATGCATCAGCTACTACATTATTATTACCTTTTACATACTCAATCTTGAAATCGTAGGCTTGTACTTTGCTGACCCATTTCTGCTCCCGCTCATTCAGCTCCTTCTGCTCCAAGAAATACTTGAGGCTGTTATGATCGGTTTTAATTTTGAACTTACTGCCCACCAAGTACTGTCTGAATTTTGTGAGAGCATGTAAGATGGCTAGCATCTCTTTGTCATATATGGAGTAATGGCGCTCGTAGTTCTTCAGTTTACGGCTCTCAAATGCAATAGGGTGATGTTTTTGCATCAACACTGCTCCTAACCCTTCCCCTGAGGCATCACATTCTACTACAAAGGGTTGTGAGAAGTCCGGTAATGCTAAAACTAGATAGGAACTCATAATAACCTTCATCTCCTCGAAAGTTTTTTGTGCTAAGTCTGTCCAAGTGAACGCTCCCTTCTTGGTGAGATCTGTGAGGGGTGCTGCAAATTGGGAGAATCCCTTAACATACCGTCGGTAGTAAGTGCACAGGCCTAAGAAACCTCTCAATTCTGTAACTATTTTTGGCACGGGCCAATCTCTGATAGCTCGGATTTTCTCCATATCAACCTGTACTCCTTCTGCATTGATTATGTGTCCTAAGTACAACATTTCCTTCATGCCAAACTCACACTTGGACATTTTCGCATAAAGCGAATGTTCTTCTAAAATACTCAATACTTTGTCTAGGTGTTTCAGATGCTCTTCCCATGTTTTGCTGTAAATCAGGATGTCATGAAAGAATACGAGCAAAAACTTACGTAGCTATGCTCTGAAGGTGTGGTTCATGCATGACTGAAAAGTGGCTGGAGCATTGGTAAGTCCAAAGGGCATGACCAAAAATTCATAGTGACCATAGTGACAGCGGAAAGCTGTTTTGGAGATGTCCTGGTCCCTTACCCTGATCTGATGGTATCCCAAGTGAAGATCAATCTTGGAGAAGTATTGAGCTCCCCGAAGCTCATCCATGAGTTCGTCAATTCTGGGAATGGGATACATGTTCTTAATGGTCTTTTTGTTGAGTGCTCGATAATCGATGCACATTCGCAGTGTACCATCCTTCTTTTTGACCAGTACTACTAAGGATGCGAAGGGGCTAGAACTGGGCCGAATATATCCAAGCTCTAGTAATTCTTTGATTGTTTTCTCAATCTCATCCTTGTATCTTTTGGGATGCTTATAAGGAGTGGTGATGACTGCTTGTGTCCCATCCTCCAGCTCGATGATGTGTTCAAAACCTCGATCTGGTGGTCTACCTGATGGAAGGTCCCGAAAAACCTTTTCATGTTTCTGTATCAAGGTTTGAATGTCACTTGGGTGTTGTGTGCTGGTCTTTGGGGGTTTCCTGAAGGTGACCAAACATTCTGTAGCCCATTCTAGATCATCCTTTCGGAGTACTGCCTCCATTCTCTGTGACGAGACCGGTTTTGGGGGATAAGTGTTCATGCCCCTCAAAACTACTTGTTTGCCGTCTGGCCCTTGGAATTCCATTTCCATTGCCCTGTAGTCTATAGTGTATTTCCCTATGGAATAAAGCCACTGAACACCCAATACTACATGAGTATCCGACACATCCACTACGTAGAAGGAATCTGTCATCTAATAGTTACCTAAGGTGACATTCAATTTTGGGATCCAGTAGTTGCACTCCATGCTGGAGTTCCCAGCTACTGCTACAGTGAATCCTTCGAACTTCTCGGTCTGAATACCTCTCTTGGCTACCCAAGTGGAGTCAATGAAATTGTGGGTGGCTCCCCCATCAATCAATACTCCTACTCTGTGACCCTGTACTACTACCTTGACCTTGAGAGTATGGAATCTTGGTACTCCAGATAATGTAGCAATGACTCCCTCTGGTGTATCACCCAGGTGTGATTCCTCCTCAGCTGCCCATAGTTCTTCTGTGGCTTCCTGCTCATAGTCGTCCTCATCACTGTCTGAATATACCTCAATGTAGTGAGCCTTCGCCTTCCCTGCACACCTGTGCCCTGGTACCCATGGTTCCTGATAGGTGAAGCATAGTTTCTTCCTTCTCAAATATTTCCTAGTGTCCTCGTCTAACCAGGTTTTCTTGGGCCCATCCTGCTGGAAAGGTTTCCTGTCCTTGTCCCTAATAGGAAAATTGGTTTTCAGCGGGAACTTGTTTTTGGGGACTGAATCCTGAAGATCTCTTGCTCTGCTAACGGCATCCTGCAGAGTGAGAGGTTTGTAGGCTTTCACCCATCCCGGTAGTGGCTCTGTGAGGGCCTCAGTGAATAACATAGTCAATCTGCTCTCTGACACATCTCTTACCATGACTGGTATCCTCTGAAATTCTGAAATGAAAGCTTCTGCACTACCAGTTTGCTTGAGTTGAGCCAACTCCCTGAAATGTATCTCTGGATCCTTCCTGTCAAACCTCTCTATGAGCTTTTGAGTGAACTCACCGTAGGAATGTATGGTGTTGTGAGCCAATGTCACCAATCCGTGGTACCACCACTCGTGAGCTTCTCCGTCCAGGTGAAGTGTAGCCAATTTAATGGCATCTATCTCTGTCATGGTGTTGAGTTGGAAATAGGTATCCAACTTTTGAACTCATATCCTCGATGATCCTCCACGAGTCCCATCAAAGTTTGGGATGGTCAACCTGCCCAAGGTCTTCTGCAAATCATAGTTGTGATTGAAACCCTTGTTGAAATTCCTGGGCCTGTTCCTACTCTTCATGTTGCAGAAATCTGAAAAATACATGGCAGCATGAAACTCATCCCCTAAGTCTCTATACTCCTGTAAATAAGCCCCAAAAGGCTCGCTAGGTTCTACCTGCATGACCGGGCCCCCTACTGTATCTGCCAAGAAGTGAGGCATGGTAGGCCTGTTAGAGGGTCTGCTATATATGTGCAGAGTATTTTGAATATTAGTGTACGCTATCTTTCCACTGCTACTTGTAGATCCCCGATCTACCGGTGAGGGAGGTGTACTGTTGATACCTGTTTCCGGTTTCGTCGATAATCTGTTGATTGCATTGAGCACGTCTTTTTGTCCTTTGGCTAAGTCTTGCAATGCAAAGACCAAGCTGTGAAACTCCATTCGATCCTCTTCTTCTCCCATCCCTTTTCCCCTATCCGAGTGTATACATGTTTGTTCCATGTCTGAATTGGTATCTTCTAGTTGGATATCCTCAAATTCCCCTGTGAATCTACTCTTCCTCCTCCTATAGGTTACAAAAGGGTCTCCTTCTGTATTCATCTAAGTTTCATTTCTTAAGCCCACAGCTGGCCAAGAAGATAGCTCTAATACCACTATAATATCCCAAATCCCGATATTTTCTATTTCTATGCAAATATTCTGATACAACGGGGCATGCAAACTGCCATGCAAAAATCCCCATTTTATAGCAAAAATTAGGGTTAGGGTTTGTGAGATAGAATGAACACTTGCCACTGATAAGCTGGCTGGATTGATCCTGAGAGGGTATGCAAGCATCAAGAACTGAATCACAGATGGACTGATGTCTTCTGCTTCTGGTGAAACCCCAGCAGCAAGAACCCCCAATCAAATAAGGGTGACGTTTTCAGTGAGGGAGGTGTCCGATGAAGCTGTCGATTTGCAAGAATGATAGCCTTGCCATGCTGGAGAGAATGCCTGGTACATGCGGAGTTTCTGAGGTCTCTAGGCAGGCTAGCGAATTGATCCAGAGAGGCAGCTGCTCACGCCCCCTTGATCCCGGAATCGCTGATAACTACTCCGGATGAGCACGGTCGGATCTGATAATCACCGGATGTTGGAGTAGGATGTTGATGATGAGAATGGTGCCTAAGTTTCGAATCAAAGCTGTGATCTGAAGACCCAACAACTGATTAGGGCTTTCTGGCTGAAAACCCCCCTTACGGCTGCACACGTGTCCCTGCAACGATCTATACCGTATACTGGATAACTTATGAATAAATGTAAGAGAAAATGGTGAACCTGTATGGCTTACCCTGAATGAGACTAGGCAGATGTTTCACTGCCGAAATCCCGCTAGCTAAAGACTCCGTCTCCAACCCCAACTGCTATGCGGCACGCTGTGCGGCACGCTGTGCTGCTATCCAAGAGCTCCCAAAATAATAATCAAAAGTGAAGTCTCCTTTCACTTTATCCCTCTTTTATAACTTTCAACTGTGAAAACCCTAATCTTTGACCTAATTAGGTCACTTAATCTTCTAATTTGCAGTTGACTTGCATGCATGCGGATGGAGACTTAATGAGTGCATGCATCATTAAATAATGCTTGGATGGCATGCACAAAGGTGGCCTTTGGCCCCGGTGGCCCTTCTTGAGCTCATGATGATGCCCTAGATTTTCTATGGATTGCACCAGTCCTTAGATGATTCCCTAGCTGTTAGTAACCGCTCGAACCCACAGGAATCACATAGTTTAGTGGTTTTTTGGGCTTCAAGGCTTAATTGGAAGAGGACATTACAATAAGCATGATCATCCTAAAGCCATGTATAAGTGGAGCAATAAGGAGAATCAAAAGAGGATGATCAACCCAATAGTTGGTGCTTCACATGGATCCTATACACCATGGGATGAGCAAAGTTCCATCTTCCATCATGCTAATGAGTATCCACAAGGACAAATGGTTAAGATATATTGTGATGCCAATTCATAATGTTTATTCGCTTCCCAAGGTGATGTTGTAATGCTTTCACTGGGAGATCTACATGATCCCCAATAGCATTGGATATAAGCATATTCATGGGGCCATAGACTATGGGATGAGGCTGTCTTTTTATCTTTTTCTTTGGAAAAACAAGCATGATTTGAAACACTGGGAGGAGGAATATAATCAAATATACTTAACAAACTACAATCATGACAAGGCATAGGACTGTACTCTATAGTCATTGTGCAGATGTTGGAAATGGGTATAACTTCCTAAGGACTATGAACAACATCCATTTAAATGTGAATGCAAAACCTTCCATGTCAGAGGAATACTCGATGGTAGTGAGCTTATTGTTTCTAACATAAAGAAACAAAGAAGCCAGAAATAGAAGCTCCAGGGGGATACAACATTAGAACGCAAAATCAACTCCCTAAAGAAGTTTCATCTAGATTTTGCATTGTAAATAAGAAAGCATTCATAATATAGATAAAATTGACTGTGATCATAGAATAGATCATATTTCACTAACCTATATCACAATGTGATTACTCTATTGGTTAGGTTTCCATTTTGGTCACTACAGAAATATCTTGTCATGAAAAAATCCATAATCTTTAGAATCCCATTATTATCAATTGGCAAATAATATCATATTTAAAGCATAAAATGCCATGTTCAAACACTTGTTTCAATAATCATATCTCATAATGAAAGAAAGAGAAGAAAAAATATTGATAAAATCAAGAAATTACCTTTGATGTCCCAATGTAAAACTTGGTTGATATAACATTGCATACATTTCTTTACCAACACAACCTGTAACGTACAACAAAATGTAGTGTTTAGATATTAAGAACCAGATAAGTGTTGCATTATTGAAGACTAAACAAGAATTCCCTTCAACTTTTGTAATTATTCTTAGTTACTGAGTAAGTTTCTATGGATTTTATATTGAGGGGGTTAAAAAATTGTATTTTGTGTTAAGACGAGGTGCTAGAATAACTGGCAGTCAATAACATAGTAGGATCCTTGATATATTATGTATTAATGTGTAGTAAATATCATGAGTGTTAGTGACCAATCAAGGTAATGAATAACAGTTAGTATTGGTAGTTAGGGATGGTCATGTAGAGTAAGTAGTTAAACCAAAATGAA
Source organism: Pseudotsuga menziesii (assembly GCA_001517045.1). Lineage (NCBI taxonomy): Eukaryota > Viridiplantae > Streptophyta > Pinopsida > Pinales > Pinaceae > Pseudotsuga > Pseudotsuga menziesii. Next base: position 111,360 of record LPNX010024410.1, on the reverse strand, counting down.
AATATGCTAGCAAATTGTATGAATTAACTCAATTAATATGTATTTCTACATCTCTTCTCTTTCATGAGTGTTCGATGTTAAAGTCCAACTTTCACTGCACTAAATACCCTCAAGGAGACAACAATGACGGCTAAATATACCCTCCTTTTCAATACTAGTTTGTATTCTAAAATGTTAGTGGACCTTCTAACCCTTGCAAAAACATAGGTTGTGTTTGCATACTTCCATCCATACACTCACTTCCAGAGTTGTTTGTTTTGTATATGAAATGGGATTGATCACAAAATTAGGACATAAAATAAATATATAAATAGATTATCATCCTAACAACATAATAAATGAGAATAAAGTAAAAACAAAATTGAAAGAATGGTTCATGAAGCAATGCTACAAGAATACCATAATCAACCTAAATCATCATCTCATGAACCTCTCATTAAGGAATTTAGAGAAAATTGAGGTCTTGGTCTCATCTAAATCAACGAGAAATGGAAAGCAATAAAATGTGTCTTCTATATCAAAAGGTTGTTCTAGGAGAAATACAAACAACAAACCATTAAGAATAATGGTCAATTCATCTCTAAATCCTAAAATTAATTCAATATGGAATGCTTACATGGGAGAGGACCCCCTCTCTCTGTTAAAAACTCGTGGGTTTGTCAAATAGTAATTTATCTAGCAATGCACTTACTTTACCATTACATAATGGATAGGAACATCAGTGACAAGTAAGCAATGCTTATCAATATTACATACATCTATGTATATCTGTATGTAATGATATAAGTTGTAGTTATTATAAAAAGGATAACACTAATCATTACAATACCATAAATATATGTATTACATATGTTTCATTAAGCAATTAATTAGTAGTACTAATACAATATATTTTATCCCGAAATCTTTTTTTTTCAAAAAAAACTTATCACAACAGAAATAACACATTAAATTCAAATGAAGGGGATCACATGGATATTAAACAGAGAGATAAATGGAAAATGTGCGCTCAAGTGAATTAAGAAAATATCACAATTATTCATTTCATTTAATTTTTCATTAGATTCTCTTAACTGTCGAATGAACCCAAGTTGACTGAGAGTTGGATCGAATCTTCGGTTTAGGGTTGTGAGATATTTATAGAGGTTTTTTATGGGTAGATTTCCAAGAAACCTAGACATACCACATAACATGAATAAAGGTCTTCCTTGATATTGATTCTGAAAAACAAGTATACATTCTCGCCTATCCATCAATAACTAACTTCTCGGATTAAGTATACAAATATCCCAAGAAAAAGGTATACATTATTATATCCCTCTTATATACCAGTAACCAATTAGCCCAATCCCTTGACTAAAGAACCCAAAAAACAGGTATACATTTCCATAATCCCCATCAAAAAAGCATCAACCTGATGCACATATATTAAAAGTGTCATTTTTACATAAACATTTGACGAACCTAGTACTAACTCGAATAAAACCGCATAGAATGACATGAGCAATGGAAGAACCCAGAACAGTATGGAAGAAGAACTAAACCCGTGGAAAAGGGATAGCTTCCATGTGTTGGTATGGCACTAAAATATCACCTACATCCATCCAAAATAGTTGTTTTGAAGTCTAGGATACTTTGATATCTCAGGGAAAGTGTTTCAAGTAGAATTTGATGAGTAAAGTCCATGGTCCTATTAGTAGTAAGCAACAATTTGAATGAAGTTTGTGAGCAAGAGAAGACAATTCAAGACACTTTCCTATGACAAAAATTTAAGACTATTGACTAAAGTCCAGAATTATCATTTAAAATTCAAACATATAAATCATGTTCAAATCAAATGCATCAAACTGATGGAGATAACATGCAAGGATCATTTTAATCATTGTTTTTTTCCAAACATAAAACCACTGTTGGACATTTACTTGTCCTATTTTAGTTGTCACAATGGGTAAACAACGGAATATGCTACTACCAAATAGCCTATGGAGAATCTAAAATTGGATCTGGGATTGAGCACGGAACGGATCCAGCTAAACATGTATATGGATCTACTTCTATGGGATTATCTACATGCCCTAGCTATGTTGTAACATTCTCTTCTCTTGCCTTAGCTCCTGCCCCTGCTACGGATCTTGAACTCCATCAATGGACCTGTTAGCCAAACCATCTCCCGAGGTTGAAAGCATGACTTCCCCCATCGTAATCTGATCCTTTGTATCGTGGCCATAAATAGCTCTTACATTGCCTCACAAGGATAGAGCCAAAATGACAACTCAACATCGAAAAGGACCTTCATTCGATGACTAGCAACTATCAATGGCACTGACTAGAAGGAAAAGAAACACTGAACGATGCTTTGGGGCATCCTATAGCTTATGGCAGGAACTTTTTGCGGCTTTGTGAATCCCGTGAATATTGGTCATTCTTTATATATGTAATTATATATAGGAAAATAAAAAGTAAAAATTATATCTACTATGAAATTTATCAAGCAACCAAAATGTAGAGTAGAAATACCCTAGTTCCCTTAGTAGCAATGAAACAAGGTGTAAAGGGGTAGGTAGCACCTAGGATTGTTTGTCTATTATAATTGGATCATGACCTTGCATTGGACCTCCCCCATTGTATTGTATTGTTTTCTTCAATAATAAAGGCTTTATGGCATTTGGATTGGGTGCCAAAAACTTGTGTGGTGGTTGTGGCTTGTTTCCATTGTGTTAATTACAGTATAATGGCTAAGTATCACTAGGCTTAAGTAAGACAACACATTGACTAATTTTAATTCATGGGAATATTGTTAGATGCCATTGGTCTCAACAAAGTGTAGCTTAAAGTGGAGGTATGGGAAATATCTAGGTGAAGAGACATAGTCTGTCGACCTGTAGCTTAGAGTGGAGGTATGGGAAATATCTAGGTGAAGAGACGCAGTCTACCGACAAGTAATCTTGTGTGTCCAAGCCTTTGTATCCAAAGTCAGGCAGTGTTGCATGTTATCATCACGAAGCTTTAGGGTTGTGACAAAACACCTCTAAACATTGTCAAGTTTTAGCCAAATGTGCCAATTGGCATTGATTCATTGGGGAAGTTGATTTATTGTTTAATGTGGTTTTCCCCACCTTAATGGCATGAGTTTTGAAGAGAGAAGGCTTGGTGCAAAATTTTGGCAATATAGATATCTATGAGAGAGTGACGAACTACATTTACATTTGTTATTGTTGGTTTTAGGGTTCAACAATACTGTGAAATATATACATTTATTTTTGTTCATGTTGGCTTTAGGGTTTAACAAATCTAATATAAAAAAAAAATCATGTAAGAAAACCTCACTTTCCAACAAAAAGGAATATCTTGCAATTCCACCAATTCCCCATTTCATGAATTCTCTGTGCATGATTTTTCATGAAAGGACTTGTGAATACTCAATAAAATCATTTCCAAAGTGGTTAGGTTGAATAGGATGCACCAAGGGTAATGATCAAGCCACCAATGCATGGGAAAAGGAAACTCAAGGGATTGAATTTGAAAAAACCATGTAAAAGTTAGTAAACCACGAAGAAGTTGTGGTTATCAAAGAAGCAACAAATGAACTTTTCAAGATCTATGCATATTTGAAAATTCACCAAAAGTTCAGGCTCAAAGGATTCAATAGGAGAGAGTCATAACAAAACTCATTATTTCTTCATAATGAGTGGTAACTTTCATTGTCTAACTGCAACAGTGGGATGTGAGGAAGGTGTAGATTGTGACAACGGACTGTGAATAGATGATCACAAAATTGGAATATGGCTCAGAAGAACAAGAGGAAGAAATAAGAAGAATAATGGGATGTCTAAGGGAAGAGCTTAGAGGAAATGTGGTGGAACAAAACACAGGCTCTACCAGCACAATGTCCATCAATACATTAGGATCTCGTAAGTGATCTTTGCAAAAAGTTTGACCTTCAGTTGGAGCAAATTTTAGAAAAAACATTGAACAACTTAATGATTCTATAAAGATAGAGATGTTATGGAAAAAGAGGAAAAGAGAATATCAAATTTGTAAGGGTGTGTTTACATAAAGTGTAGTTTCCCAATGGCCAATATGCTAAATGAAAAATGAAAAATATCTTTCCCCTATCAAATTTGGCAACAATGCTTATCATTTGATAAGAATTGGATACCTCTCCTATACTCAATATTGCCAACTTTGTGATTATACAATGGAAGAAAACATTGGTAAAATAGATAATGTAGCAACACGATGACCACCAAACTAATTTAAGAAATCTGCCTAATAGAGTTATGATGTTTTTCACACTCTTCTTTCTTGAGTATTTTGTATCTGCGTTTCTATGTTGGTTTCTCTGAACGTCTCTATAAATTTGTGGATGTGTGATTATGCAAGAGATTTGTCAAACTGCTGTTAGTCGAAATGATAAATAATGGAATGGTTTTTGTATCCCTATATTTCAACCTTGATTGCAAGGAATAGAGGCAATCGCAGACTGAAGGAAAAAGTGGATTATAATGATGTCTGGATTTGGAGATAACAAAAATTGAGACACCCACATAAGAAATGTCAGAGTGTTGCATCCTACCCTTGTTATGTTTTATTTAAACTCTCCATCACAACATTGAAACAGACCTTGGCTCGCTCTTCTCCTTTCCATTAGATTGAATATGTTCTTGAGCTTATTTTCTAGATTTCAACAATTTCGGTTATCTAGTTTCTTCTCTTGGATTTCTTGATTGTATGCAAAGCACTGAAGGGAAATTTCATGCTTGCATTTTATTTCAAGTTTCTTCTTCTTCTAAACAAAATTTTGGAGCTCTAATAAGCCTTTGGGTGATGAGCTTGATTCTGCAAGTTTTCACTTGTCTATACTACTCTTAAATTCTACCATTATTTTTTAGTTTTGAAGGGTGAGGAAGACTTTACTTTCTCCTTTATATTGATTTTTGTTTAACACTCCACTTTCCCTTTCTTAAAATAGACTTGGTTGTACTACTTACTCTGCTCAGAATTTGTTTATGATAGATGGCCACTTTAACTTTTCCTCGTAGAGGAAAATAAATATTAATAAGTTTATGCGCACAGGGAAACTGATTTTTCTTTGTAGCTTCCCTCTTCAAAGGTATTGATTCATTTTGTGGTAGAGATGATGGAGCTCGTAATGAAGCTCGTGATGAAGGTGTTCTCATATGGGGAAATTATTTTCATATTAAAATAGAGAAACACATCAAGTTCATTTTCACAATTGGATAAAAAAACCCTATGATTTTTTAACAAATTTTCAAGTACATTTCTTAGAAGTTATTTTTAAAGCCAAATCCAACAAAGTGAACCATTCTCACATTTAAAAAAATGACAATTATACCATACGAAAGCACATGTGGAATTGATTATACTATTTTTTCTTTATTGGAAATGGACCACAGACCTATATTACTTGTTGGTAAGTACAAGTGTTTTAGAGAATAGAAAGAATTTAAACAATGGAAAAGAAATACGCTGATAGAGAGGAATATAAACCACTTAACATGGGAGAGGACCCCCTCTCTCATAGGATGATTTGTGGGAAGTTGTTGGTATTTTTTACCTTTAAAAAAAGTGAGAGAATGGTAGGTGACGTATGAACACATGGAGCATAAGACATCGATGGAAGAGCAATATTAAATTTCAAGTTTGATTCTCATAGCTTAAATGTTTTATCATTTTGGATGTTTTCTACAATTTTTTTTAGGAATTTAAAAACAAATAGAGATTTCAAATAGCAGTCTTTAAATATGCTTAAATTAAGTTTCTTTGAGATATTTGAAAGAACTAAATCCAAAATCTATTTATACAATTAATTTAAAAACCTGATTAAAAAAACCGAAAAAATGACTAAATAGACTTCTTCAGAAAGATATACTACACACAATAAAAGTGATGACCAGACAATAAATGGACTCAAATGTAGTGGTATATTTGTTAAAATAACATGACAAATTGATTGGTGAACTATGAGTAAATCGATAAGAAGAAAATAATGGCGGAGCAGTAAGTATAGTGTTGTTCACTTTTTGAGAGGACAGAGAAATGGGTATCAAACCATGTTTAGCCGTGTTAAATTCAATTGTTTAATTATAAAGGTAAAGGTAAGCACAAATTCCAACCATGCAAAATCATTCTACAAGAATCCATGCAATGCATAGGCATCACACATAGGCATCGAGTGAGGTCTCAACTATAAGTTTAACTTCCTTTAGTTAATCTTTAGCTCTTAGAGAAAGAATCTAAATAAGCCTAGAGAATTCACAATCTTCACCATTGATATATTCCTTTTACATAAGCCTCTTCCCCATCCTTCAAAGCATTTAGCTGAAATCACTTCTAATACTTGACAAAATTTTCATATAAGTGATAGATCAAAAAACTAGGTGAACTCTGTTACTGTATATATACCTGTCTGACCCTGAGATTAGGGGAATTCCTAAAAGTACAGCAATAAGTTGTACCTTGTAACTAACTCAAAATTCAAAATAATGTACTTGGTGTTGTTATGTAGGATTTTGATGTTGTTATGTAGGATTTTTAAGAGCATATTATAGTATATAGACAAAATTCTATTGGGAAGGGATGAAATATATTTCAAAGGATGTTTAGTTTCTTGCGACGATTGTCAAAGGACAAGACAGAAAAAACAAAAACAAAAAATAGGACCCATTTAAGATTAAAAATGGGAATCCACCAATATTGAGTTTATGAAAAAAATCACTTTTTGCTAAAGAATCTAGGTGAATTTGCAAAAAGAAAACTTGTATATTTGGAGCACATCATCAGCAAATGAGGTGTAAAAGTAGAGCCTGCTAAGATTCATGCCATTCATGATTGGCCAACATGCCTAAAAACATAACTCAGTTGAGAAGATGCATGGGTTGATCCAATTTCAACAATACATTTTTTGAAGGGTTTGGAGGACTTATGGCTCCACTTATTGATATAACAAAAATATCAGTTCCATTAGACAGAGACAACAAAAGACATATTTCATTCCATGAGAACAATAAAAACATCTACGCCAGTTTTAGCACTTCCATATTTACATAATATTTTTCATGGAATTTGATGCTTTAAGAACCAATATTGAGACAAGCCTTATTCAAAATCAACATGTCGTCTCTTGTGAAAGCACAAATCTAATAGAAAAATTAAAATCCTCAAGTATTTATGATAAGAAAACGTTGGCTATCATGCAAGCGGTCAAAAAGTTCAGGCAATAGTTTTTGGGTAAAAAATTCATCATCAATACAGGTCACCAAAGCCTCAAGAACCTCTTAACCCAAAAAACATTATCCAAGAAGCAATCGAACTCGGTAAACAAGTTACAAGGTTTTGGTGTTGCGATTGATTAGGGGATTGTCAAAGATTCTGTACCTCGAGTGGTAGAAGTGACAGAACATTGAGTTATTTCCATGAGTCAGCTGGGATGAAAAGAGATAATATTAGCGAACATGCCAAGGATCCAAATTTATCACTGTGTTGCTATATAAAGACAAAGCACAGAGGATCCCTTCCTAACTCAACCCAATAGTGAGGATTGATTCCTTGCTAACCCAATAGTGAGATTGGTATTGGAAAAAATTTGATATATTGTGCAAATTTATGTTATGTAACAAAACATTTGAGCATGTATAGATATCTGGTAGAAAGATAAAATGATGGGAATAAAATCACTCATATAATTTGTAGATTGATGATAAAGAAGGGAATATTGATGGAAACACTTTTGTGACCTTTACTGGACAGAATCAAGGTCAAAATGAGGCTTATTAAATCAAAGAGTGAAAAGGAAATAGAACGAAAACTCACAGAATTAGATGTGGCCATTATGTGTCCGACTAGGCTACCAATCTTCTCGGGTTCTCTTGGGCAAAAATAAATCCTCGATCTCCTCTCGACCTGTGATGGATCTTCTCCTCTTCGAGAAACCACACAGCTAGTCGAGGGTTTGGAGGTCGGCTTGTTTAACAAACAATCGATGTTTTTGGAGTTTGGGTGGAGACTTTTAACTTGTATATATAGCGCAGGTATAATTTTAATGTTGATGGGTTTGGAGTACAGATTGTGCAGACATTCAATGTCTTATGGTAAACCTATATGCATTATCATGTTTTATGTGAAATGGTGCAAATTGCTTGGGATATAAATATATCAAGGGCATAGTTTCTTTGTCTATTTGAGTCTTAATGCAAACCCCAAGTTCTTGTCCTCCCTTTGTTACTATTGGGTAGTAAGATTTTGGTTTGGTTTTGTTGTTAAAATAAAAATAAAATAGCATACTCCAAAGCGGGGGAAATAAAACACCGAAAATAACTTCGATATGTTTTAAAAATGAGAGAAAGTTGTGTGTAGATAATATAAGTTTATGTGATGAAAGAAAGTCTAGGAAAAATAAGTTACATCAAACTTCTAAATCGCCACATAAGTGAAAATAGGTTTCCTCAAAAAGGACTTTGTACATAAAGTTTTAAAATTATTCACATTCGGTGAACAAGTCAATGCTTTCACCTCGATCCTTTGATTTCCAATGGAAGCTTACAAAGAAAAAAATCCAAACATCTAAGGGGCATGGTTATAGGATTTTTCCAAGTTTTAGATAGCTTTAGAGAACCTCGAAACCCTTGGACATGGAGGAATTGTACCTTTGAAATTGAGACCTGACTTGGACGTGGAGAGACTATACCTTTGAAAATGAAACTTGAACTATGTGAGACATTAAAATTTCTGCACATCATAATTTGCACAAGTGACACCATTTTTTTTGTCGACCATTCACGTGGGTCCTCTTATAATCTCATGTATTGAAGATCATTGAATAGCCAAATAAGGTTGACAGGTGAATAACATATTTTGTTTCAAGTTTTTAATATCGCAATTCAATCTTCGTATGGAATATCAATAGTACATAGTTAGGATGTCCATTAGTAGCTTGTTGTTTACTTTTCATGCCATAATGGATGCAGAATCCAACCCCTTCCACGCACATATTGTATCTCAGGGGAGCAAGTTTTGATAAAAGTAACAATTCCATTGAATTTATTTTTACCTTTTCTCTTCACTACACGTAAAGGCAAAGGCATGGTTCCCTTTGCTCCTTGCAGATCCCAAAACCATCACGATGGAATGTGGAGGCCCTCTGAGTCGTACGCTTTGATATATGAAACTGAAAATTACAATCCACTACACACAAATCCATTTTCTTATGGTTACATTTCTTTTCAAAATAACTAATATAAATATGACTACTCATTAGACTCCCATAAACCTTTCTTAACCTTCAAATACACATAAGTTTTTCTTTCTTTTTCAAGTTCTGGAACTTTGGTTAGCTCCATTAGTAGAGCTCATTGCCGGATTAAAATTTATTCAAAACCATGGTGGCATCCCGGCCTGTTGATTTTTTAAATCCCAACCAACCTTCAACTCACCCACGCGTTTTTCAGTGCAATTTATTTCTGGCTCATGGAGTTTGGGTTTTCATATGTAAAAACTGAGTGTCTAGTGGACCTACACAGTTGTGTTTCAGATGATATGCATGTCCTCCAAGTGTGCCATGGAAACTGTGGAAGTAGATGGTAGGAACAATACAAATATGTATGACAAACTATGAAAGTTGGGTAAGATATGTTGTTGAGAGATTTTCACCCATCGAATTTGGCGTTGGATAGAAATCATCATTATTGATGATTTATTGCAACAATTCTGTAAGTATTGATGATTGGATAATTAATTACCATGTGGGGAATTAGAATGGTGCTTGGTGATTATCATGAAGATGAAGCATTTGACAATATTCAAATGAGGAGGTTGCAACTTGTTGATACTGAAGCTTCTCTCTTGGAACGCAGTATAATGATGATGAAGTCCCTGAATCTCATATGGATTTGCTTGAACAAACATCCCAACTCTTGCCTACCTTTATGAATTCTAATGAAGAATTTAAGGCTTCTACAGGTGTCCGGGAGCCCAACAGAAATATTCTGGCAAGATGAATCACAGTAAATAGAAATTCATTATGTTAAAGTTTGTATGTTTAGTTCGTATTAAAATATCCATATGTGAATATATAGCTTATGGTAGATGTAAACATTTTGTAGGCATATTGGAAGCAATACACAAAGAAATTGCTTGTCTCGTGGTCGTCAAACCTGAACCCAAACGGGATGGAAAAGCCTGGGTATTTTCATACAAGGATCTTTAGAGCATGCATTACCTACACGCACCATATGGACACCGGTAATTGGGCCCTTGTTCATCAAGTGGTGGATATCATGGAATATCTACGTAATATCAGGAATGATGTGCATATGAGGAAAGTGTACATAAAAAATGAAAAGAAGATTTGAAGAGAAAGCAATAAGAAAAGTTATAAAATATTTGCCTAAAATAAGGATAACTTTCCTTCATACTAAAAAAGACTGATGAGACTAGGTGATTGTAATGTTTCCTCCGTGGAGATGAAAAGGAGTTGTAGTAAAGGAGAAAAGTGACAAAATATAAGTAGAAGTGAATTAGAAGGAAGACATTAGAGGAAATTTGAGGTCTAAAATGGGCCTCCTAAGGAAAATAATAAAATAATAGTTATTAATTTTGGGGGAAGAATGAGAAATCTACTTTTTTGTTCGTATTTTCGACATATCTCCGTGTGGTTTTACTCAAATTCTGAGTAGGAGAGCTCATTGGATGCATAATTTAATTACGCATCCAACGAGTACCCGTACTGCATAATTTTGACAGACCCCGCTACCCCAAAAACAAGAAATACCTGAAAAATGTGATGATGATGTCATCATCACATTTTTTCAGGTATTTCCTTATTTTTGGGGTGGTAGGGTCTGTCAAAAATATGCAGTGTGGGTACTCGTTGGATGCAGAATTAAATTCTGCATCCAACGAGCTCTCCCGCTCAGAATTTGAGTAAAAACACAGTGAGATATGTTAAAAATACGAACAAAAAAGTAGTTTTATTTTATGACAAATATGTCAATTCAACCATTATGGTTGACTCATTTTATTGAAATTCTATTGGTTCTTGAATTCCAACTCACCAAATTTATTGTTGATGCGTTTTCTTATAAGGACCATTTTAGACCCCAAATTTCCTCTAATGCATCATTCCTTCCTATCAACCATTGATTAAGATCAATAATATCCAGAAGAGAATGTGATATACTTGAAGATAACACTGACCTACTTAGGTTTTCCTCCATCTCTTATTTATTATCATGAGTTTTGATGCCTACATGGGTTGTTTACAAATTTTCCCTAGCAATCTCCTTCATAGTGATCTTACTGACCCAAGGCACTATTTTGGTTGACACCTCCCTAAAATGGTGAAGAATTGTAAACCTCCCGTTAGTTTGTTTTTATTTTCTTTATAGAAAAGGTCATCAAACCTCAAATAGAGTATGGAGGTGGTTTGGATCCATAATATGGTCACATTGGTTATAGTCCCCAATGTTATAAGTGATGTTTACAAATTGTTGATTGTTATTGTCTATCCATCCATAATTACACTGTACAAGTCTCAATGACTTGAGACACTTGCTTGCTCATTACCTTCTTAAAGGGGGTGAATGATAAAAGCTTATTAGTTCAAATTTGAATATTGTATACAAAAAGTAGGCTCTAGGGGGTGAATGATAAAATATTATAAGTTCATCTTTGAATATTGTAGACAAAAAGTAGTCACTACACATTAAAAATGGTAGACCTAAATAGAATATGGAGGTGACCCTCGGTTTGTAATATAGTTATACAAGTCATTGTGTCTTGGTGTTATAAGTTCAACTCATATCTCTAAATTCATTTGTGATTAACTTAAAGTGCCAAGTAAAAGTCACTCTCGAAGAGTACATAGAGACAAGATTATATATCCAATGTGTGTGTGTCATGTGTGTGTCCATGTGAATTGCCATGTTCTAGTATTATAAGTTGGTGATTTACCTCTATGTTTCCAATCACTCTTAACTATGTAAAATAAATCCCATGGGAATAAAACATTGGTCAATAGTGTAGCGTAATACTGGAATATTTGATAGGGGCCATAAAACTTGAGAAACTAATTGCTTTTTTCCTTGAGAGATGTATGCTTATAAGGCCAAAGATGTAAAAACATTTGATCCACTTCTTCAAAGTAACACTATGAGAATTATTGAAATGCTTGTTTCTTCATTCCATTTTAAACCAAGACCAAAATGTCCTTAAGAGTACAAAGAAAATTAGATTTTATGTTAAGATTGATATGCACTTTTTGTGCCTTGGATGTTCTTGGTAAAAATGAGGGTATGGATGGGGGGGGTTGTCCAAAAAAACCTTTTAGGGTGACATTTTGGTAGCAGCATGATAGGTGGTATTGTACTACCTTTCTACAAGGAGGGTGTGTAGGGGGTTTGGTGGTGGGGGAACTACTAAACCCAATGGTCATATCACTCAATGTAAAACCCAATGGATAACAAAAATTTTACGGTCAACACATCACAACCTCTATTACTTGTTATTAACTACAATATCTCAATTCATGCAATATCCAGAAGTATTATGACACACATCATCATCGTGGACATCGACGTTTTCATAATCATCATCATCAATGCCATATGGTACATCAACATCATCTTGAGCATCATACTCATTATCATCATCATCGTCAACATTAAGTACATCATCAACAAAATCATCGTCATCATTGTCATTATGGTCACTCACATGCCATTAGTGTTCTTAATCACTTATTACCATTAGGATTCATGTCATGTAATTGTTAAGGTCATTTATATGTCATTACATTCATTTCGATGATAATAGGGTCATTTAGATGTTGTTACAGACATTTAGGTGCCATTAGAATCCATTAGGATCCAAAAGTGCTACCACATGCATAATAATCATTGACATCCACATCATCATAATCATCATCATACAATAAATCAACATCATTATCGTCATCGTATTCATCATCAATGTCATCATCAATATAATTGCGATAATAATGAGCAAGGAGACCTCCTATCTCACAAGAATGGATGATATAGTCGTATACTTATCAAAGCATATCCATACACTCCATCACAATTATAGTAATGCATCATCATCATGTTGATAAGGCCAATCAAATGCCATTAGGGTCTATCAAATGTTGTTGGGGACACTCAAATGCCATTAGAGCAATTTAGGTGACATTAAGGTAATTTACCCCTCATTAGGATTAATCAAGATCCAAACGTGCCATGATTACGATCATTTAGGTGCCACTAAGATAAATCAAGATCCAAAAGTATTATCACATGAATCATGATCATTGACATTGACATTGATATATCTGATGTTATGTCGGACGTTTTTCGAACACAATTCCTAGCTCTAAACCTAGTGCAATTCCTAGCGCAGTTCCTTTCAAAATTTATGGCATTATTCCAGGCGCTATACCTGGTGTTATGTTGGATGTTTTCTAGGCGCAATTCCTGGCTCTATACTTGGTGTTATTTTGGATGTTTTTCCTGTCGAAATTCATGGCGCAATTCCTGTCGCTAACCATGGATTAATATATGGTGCTATGTTATTCAGGATGTTTTTTTGGAGGCTATTCTGGGTGTTATATGGGATTTTTTTTGGAACAATAATTGGGACATTAATTGGGATGCTAATTGGGATGATAAGTGTAATGCCAATTGGGATGATAATTGTGATACTAATTGGGACCCAAATTGGGACGTTAATTGGGATGCTAATTATCATCCAAAATAGCGCCAACTTTTAAAAATGGACGCTAATTGGGATACTAATTGGGACAATATTTGAGATGCTAATTGGGATGTTAATCGGGATGCTAATTAGCGTCCAAAATAGCACCAACTTTTAAAAAGGGACACAAATAACGCCATTAAAAATGCCATCACGTGGAAAAGCGTCCACTTTGTCCAAAAAATGATAAAAAATACACTAAAAGTGATAGTGGACGCTAAAAAGGAAGCTGAAAGAGATGCTAATCACATGGTTTTTTTGTAGTGATAATGTCACACCTAGGAAGTGAAATCCAATGATGGCCCATCAAACCTATTTAGAGAAAAAGTGGTGGAGGTCACATTAGTTCTCCAATGTGACATTGCAATTTCCCTATTTGATACGTTTATTAGGATTTTAGTTTTTGGGGTTGGGGTTACCTATAGTGTTTTCAAGAGGGTTAGGGGTTTGACTTCCACCTTGCTATTTTTGATTATTTCCTTTATTCTTCTTCTTATCGGGATTAATTTGTGCATTTGAATTAATGGGCATAAGTTGAGTGGGCATGTACTATTGAGCATAAACTTTCCCTTATGGAAAAGGGGGAGATTGAGGATCTTGCATGACTAGAAATATTGATGGAAGGGCACGAAAGGTGTGATAAGTATTGATGATAGGTGGGGCCACATATGCAAAAGATTCACTAATATATATATATATATATATATATATATATATATACACACACACACACACATTACTGATAAATTAGCTTTCAAATATTCCTATATATCATGGGGATTCACCTATTTATTGTACATATAAATTTCAAGGGGTTTCTTAAAATTTTCTCTAATGCCTATAGTTAATTATGTCATCATTGGAAAAAATATCGCTTTGCTTAGAAATAGTGTTGACCCTTTAAAAATTACCACTAAAAAAATAACAATTCAGTTAAAATAACGATGGTTTTTTTAAGAGACATTTTTTTTTAATTGAATGAAAATGATGATGGTCCTTTAAAGATAGTTACTATTTTTTTTAATTGAAAATCAATAATGAAGGCCATTTAAGGAATATCACAAAAGGTTTTATTGTTCTAGGACTATCAAAAAAGGTGTTATTGTTCTTAAAAAAAAGTTTGAAACCCCTTTCGTAATTCATTAAAGGCAATTTCAAAGCACCCTCATACATTTTTATAAAGAAGGTTTCCAACGGATCCCATAAGTTGTTATAAGGGGGATCTCAAACCATCAAAGAGGTTCCAAACCACTAAGATAAGTTACTATAAATAGGTTTTGAAACCAGCTTTATAAGTTGCATTAAGGAAGTTTGTTAGTTTTGTTAGAAACGGGACCGCAGAGCAATAACAGTTATACAGTTAAATCATTAAACAAGATGCAAAACACATTAAACACATTATGGAGAGACAAATATATAACGTGGTTCACCCAAATGATGGGCTATGTCCACACATAAATTGCCAGTCCTTTTATTACCATCCAGAAAGATGAAGGGATACAACCTGCCGCATCATCGCTGTACTTCCTCTTCAAGCTCTCGCAGTCTCTCTCACACAATCACTGAGATTTTTTACAATGCTACAATACAATACAATACCATACACATCCGTATTACAATGATTTTCTTTTATAGGGGAAATACCATGGGAAAATACTACGGTTTACCCAATATAATGGGTCCGCAAAACTGTTGGCCAACAAACATCCCAAAAATCCCGAACCCCAAAGTTGGGGAACAAGTGTACAGTAAAACTGGGGTACAAACACAGCTGAATAATATCTCTAGATTTGGGAGATCGGGCTCCACAACCAACAGTGTCCCACTTGGAGACTGATCACAACAACTCCACAGTTGTTGCACTTGTTGGACTATGCTCTGGACCTTAGACTTGGAAAATTTATGATTTCCACCTTCATGCTTGAAGGACAACAGAAACCGAGCAGGAACTCAGTTTCTCTCTGGTTACTCCCTTTGTCAACATGTCTGTGGGTATCTGGCTAGTATGTATATTTTCCAGTTTTAATAGTTCTTCATCTAGAAAAAATATTATGAAGTGGCGCTTGAGTTTTATATGTTTAGTCTTCGAATGAAAGGATGAGTTCTTTGTAAGATGAATGGCACTCTAGATGTCACTATACAACCTTCTATTCTCCTGCTTCTTATCCAATTCCTCCATGAACCTCTGCAACCAAATCATCTCCTTAATAGCCTTTGTAGTAGCAACATACTCTGCTTCCGTTGTTGAAAGTACAATAACCTATTGCAGTTTTGAAAACCAACTTACGGTTGGGGCCACCCAGAGTAAACACGTACCTTGTGGTGCTCCTCCTGTTGTCTTTATCACTAGCCATATATGCATCAACATATCCGTGTAGAACATTATATGAACCTATAAAACATAATGCATGAGAAGTGGTACCTCTCAAATACCTGAGAATCCACTGTATTGCTTTCCAATACTCTTTACCTGGATTATTCATATACCTTCTCACAACTCCCACTGCATGTGCAATATCTGGTCTTGTGCACACCATGGCATACATCAAGCTTCCAACCGTCGATGAATAGGGAATCCTGGACATGTAATCTATCTCTTCCTGTGTCTCTGGACACATCTCCTTACTTAGTTTGAAATGGATGGCTAAAAGTGTACTAACTGGTTTGCATTCTGCATTCTAAACCTCTGCAACACCTTTTCTATGTACTCACCTTGAGACAACGTCGATTTGTGATTGTTCCCATCTCTTGTTATTCTCATACCACGGATTTGCTTTGTAGCACCCAAATCCTTCATCGCAAATGATTTAACTAGTTTTCTTTTGAGCACATTTATATCATGCATGTTAGACCCTGCAACAAGCATGTCATCCATATACAATAACAAGATAATATATCTTCTATTATCTAGTCTCTTGAAACAAACATAGTGGTCAGAATGACATCTATCATAAAATTGTTATGTCATAAACTTATCAAATTTAAATACCATTTCCTTGGAGCTTGCTTCAGGCCATACAAGCTCTTATTCAACCTGTAAACCAATTTCTCCTTCCCTTTGACCTCATACCCCTGTGGCTGCTGCATATAAATTAGAGGAAATTTCAACTAAAAATGGGCCTTTTAACTCTATTTCAAGTTCCATGTCATCATGTGTCAGCCAATGAAATTGCTTTAAATTTGAAATACCGTATAGGTCTTAAACACTTTTTTAATATAAATTTGGGGATAGGTATCATAAAAAAAACTACTTGTTTTGTTTGTATTTTTGACATATCTCCTCGTGTTTTTTCTCAAATTTCAATCGAGAGAGCTCATTGGATGCGGAATTGCATCAAATTCCGCATCCAACGAGTACCCACTCTGAATACTTTTGATGAACCTCGCCACCCCAAAAATAAGAAATACCTGAAAAAATGTGATGATGACATCAACATCACGTTTTTTCATGTATTTCTTGTTTTTGGGGTAGCGGCGTCCGTCAACAATATGTCGAGTGGTTACTCGTTGGATGAGAAATTTAATTCCACATCCAACGAGCTCTCCCGATCGAAATTTGAATAAAAACACGGGGAGATATGTCAACAATACAAACAAAAATTAGTTTTTTTCTTTTCTTCCTTCAAAATTAATAAATATCATTTTATTATTTTAACTATTATTTTATTAATTTTTTTTAGGAGTCCCATTTTGAGTTGAAATTTCCTCTAATGAGTCTCTTCCTCCAAATCCCCATGGAGAAACGTTGTTTTTACATATAATTGTTCAAGATGCAAATCTTCTACCACCACTAGACTTAAAATAGTTCTCATTGAAGTCATTTTAACAACAGGAGAAAATATTTCATCAAAGTCTATATCTTTCTTTTGTGCAAACCCCTTTACAATCAGTCTATCCTTCTACCGCTTCTTGCCTCCATCTTCTTCCTTCAACCTATAAACCCATTTATTCTGTAATGCCCTTTTTTATGCAGGCAACTTAGCCAAATACCAAGTTTGGTTTCTTACCAATGAATCCATCTCCTCATCCATGCCTTGCTCTCACTTCTTTCTAGTTTCTACCTGCATTGCTTCTTCATAACATTATGGTTCACCAGAATCAGTCATCAATAAATAATAGAATGAAGGAGAAAATCGTTCAGGGGGTCTACTTAACCTAGTAGATTTTCTTACAGTTGTAGGAGTTTCAGGTACCTGCTATTGTTCTTGATTTTTGGGTGCCTTTGGAAATTCTTTTTCTTTGATTTCATCAAGTACTGTGTACTCTCTATTTTCCTTTTCCACTTTCTTTCCTTGCAACTAATCTTTGTACATAACCTTTTCATTGAATACTACATCTATACTCCTAATGATTTTGTGATTTTCAAAATCACATAAATGATAACCAAAATCATCAACCTCGTATCCAATAAAGGTACATTTCTTGGATTTAGCTTCAAGCTTTGTTATACCATCTTTATCAATATGGACAAATGCTTCACAACCAAAAGTTCTCAAAAATGAGTATTTTACCTGTTTACCTTTCCATACCTCCTATGGAATTCCACCATCCAAAGTGCTTGAAGGCCCTATGTTTATTAAATAAACAACAATGTTTACAACATCATCCCAAAACTGTAAGGGAAACCCTGCATGCAATCTCATACACCTTGAATGCTCCATGATCGTTTTGTTCATCCTTTCTAACACATCATTTTCTTGTGGTGTTCCAGCGACTGTCTTCTCTATGCGAATCCCATTGTGTGAACAATAACTGTCAAACTCCTTGTTGCAATATTCACCTCCATTATCGGATCTGAGACATTTCAACCTTCTTTTTTTTGTCACATTCTCAACCAAATCTTTCCCCTTCTAAAAAGTATCAAACACGTCATATTTCTTTCTAATGCAATAAACCCAAGTTTTTCTAGTTGCATCATCAATAAAAGTAACATAATAATGAGATCCACCAAGAGATTGTACCTGAGCTGGTCCCCATACATTTGTATGGACACGATCTACTTTTCACTCTTCTTTTGTTTTCCAACCCTGAGAAATCTAACTCTCTTCTATTTTCCATAAACACAGTTCTCATAGAATTCCAAACTTACCTGCTTCAGATCTGGAAGCAGTTTCCTTGAGTGGAGAATCTGCATCCCCTTCTCACTCATGTGGCCAAGCCTATGATGCCACAGCGCTGCACTTGTTTCCGTGGAAGCTACGGAGATAGAATAATCAATATTATGAGGACATAAATATAACGTACCTACCCTATCTCCTTTTTCTATTACCAGTGATCCTTTAGTGATCTTCCACCACATTTCTCCAAACGTAGGAAAACAACCTCTATCTCCCAACTTTCCTATTGAGATCATATTTCATTTCATAGCAGGATTGTGCCTTACATCTTTTAGCAGCCATTCACTTCCATTATTTAACATAATCCACACCTTACCCTTTCCAACAATTTTACATGGTTTGTCAACCCCTAATAAAACATGTCCAAAATCTCCTTGAACATAATCATGAAAGAATTTCCTATGGGATGTAGCATGACATGAAGCCCCTGAATCTACTACCCAGTAATCGCTAGTATTATATAATGAAAGAATTAAAGCATCTTGTAACACATCACCTGCTACATTCGCTTCCTGAGTAGTTTCTTGCTGCCTCTCACCTTTCTTCTTTGGTGCTCTGTAGTCTTTCTTCAAATGTCCTTTCTTACCACAATTCCAGAACTCTATTTTTTTGAATCTAGACTTGGATCTGCCCTTTTTAGACTTGCTGCAATTTCCTAGGCTCCTTCCTCTCTCATTTTGTCTCCCTCTACTCTCCATGGTCAACGCATTAAATGATGTCTCACCTGTGTTTTTTCTTCGCATTTCCTGGGCCTAATAATAACACCAACAACATCATAAAACTTAAGAGTGTTTGAACTAGTGGAATAGTTACTTACAACCATGACCAAGCTATTCCAGTTTTAAAGGAAATGAGCACAAGATTAGAAGAGCCCTAACCTCATCATCAAAGTTCACTTTTACAGAACTTAGTTGACTGGTAAGTGTATTAAAGTCATTTAAATGGTCAGCAACAGATCCACCTTCTGACATATTCATATTAAATAAACGCTTCATTAAAAATACCTTGTTGGAAGCCGAGGGTTTTTCGTAGAGCTTACTCAATACGCTCATCACACCCTCTGTTATTTTTCTTTCGAAATATTGAAATCAGTCGACGACGCTAGGAACATCTGTATTGTTCCCAATTCCTTTCTGTCAAGAACCTCCCATTTTTCATCCTTCTTAGTCGTTGTTTGTTTTGCTTTTCCGCCCAATGGTAGGTACAGATCCTTCTGGTACAGATAGTCCTCCATTTGCATCTTCCATAACTGATAGTTTTGGCCGTTGAATTTATCGACCCTAAACTTTCCCTCTTCTGCCATTGCTCCCACTCGAACCAGAAACCCTTCTTTCCTGCGAGTTTACCAGCCAAATATACCTTTTGGCTCTAATACCAATTGTTAGAAACATGACCGCAGAGCAATAACAGTTATACATTCAAATCATTAAACAAGATGCAAAACACATTAAATACATTACAGAGAGACAGAGATATAACGTGGTTCACCCAAACGATGGGCTACCTCCACACAGAAATTGTCAGTCCTTTTATTACCATCCAGAAAGATGAAGGGATACAACCTGCAGCAATACCGATGCACTTCCTCTTCAAGCTCTCACGGTCTCTCTCACACAATCATAGAGATTGTTTACAATGCTACAATACAATACAACACCATACACATCAATATTACAATGCTTTTCTTTTATAGGGGAAATACCATGGGCAAATACTACAGTTAACCCAATACCATGGGTCCAAAAAACTGTTGGCCAACAAACATCCCAAAAACCCCGAACCCCAAAGTTGGGGAACGAGTGTACAATAAACCCGGGGTA
The DNA here is from genome assembly GCA_001517045.1 of Pseudotsuga menziesii. Taxonomy (NCBI): domain Eukaryota; kingdom Viridiplantae; phylum Streptophyta; class Pinopsida; order Pinales; family Pinaceae; genus Pseudotsuga; species Pseudotsuga menziesii. The sequence continues at coordinate 90,656 of LPNX010024410.1, read as the reverse complement.
CAAACACAGCTGAATAATATCTCTGGATCTAGAAGATCAGACTCCACAACCAACAAGTTTCTACGAGGGAGTTTATTTACAACCACCTCTAGTGGTCAATTTTTTTAAACAGAGTTTACTTACAACTATTTTTAATAGTTACATTTTTTAATAGGATTAATAAATTATCATTAAAAGCTTTTTCAGAATCAATGCTTTTGAAGGAGTTGTTTTCGACAATACTTCTAACTGCACTTTTAAAGATTAAAAATAGCCTCGAAAAGGTCTAAAATATAGAAACGTTTATTGTACATTAATATTTCCTAGTCTTTTATTACTATTTTTTCTTCGATGATGCGCATAGATATTTTTGCTTTCTCATTAAAATTAATAATATGTACCAAGTTTCCATCATTTCATAATGGCTAAATACTTTGGAATGTTATATTCTAAAAGAAGACCCATATTTGATATACCCATATTCATTTTCTTGGGAGATCAAAAGAGAATGTATTTTTCCATATGTACATTTATGTTGTGCATCAATAGATACATCATATCTAGTTGGCATAATTTATGGAAGGTCATACTTGATGTTGAACTGTTGCTTATTTTTCCATAAAAGAGAGACAATGCCTCCAAGCTTAAGGAACTTTTTACTATATGCATCATTGCATTTGTCTAAGAAATTTGATGAGTCAAATATGTCGGTTCTTTTGTCACACCACTGTGTTGGCCATTTATTTTGTGCGTTGGATCATGATAAAATTTGTCTTCCCAATTCTATAAGTCAAAGTGTGATAAAATGTATTGATTCAAGAAAACGAAACGCCATCTCAATCTTGTTTTAGTCATGTTTGAAAAGAAAGGTAATGGGAATGGAATAGAACAAGTTCAATTTCTCAATGATGCCCAATTATCAAGAAGGCAATACGTTAAAACTTGATTTACATATGTATTGCAAGAGAATACACCACCATCATTTGTTGTCACGAACATGTCTAGGAAGTATGTGGTATGATTTGACCATTTTGAAACAAGCATCTCATGGTTTTATAAACTTTCCACTTAAGGTTGACAAGTCCATTTGAGAAACATACTATTTAATTATCTTTAAAAGAAAAACACTATTTAATTATGTGATTCAGCATCCATTATGGCTTTTAGGATTGTATCTTGTACCTTCATGAATAACCTTTCTAGGATTGTATCTTGTACCTTCATAAATAACCTTTGGCGGGATGACATGAAGTTCCCCATATGTAAGTTGGCCCTTTTATTTTTCACTATCTATGTTTGTTCGAAGACATGATGTCAAATTAACTTTATGATGATAACAATTCAACAACACTAAAATATTATTGTAACATGACGTGCTTGATCTAGGGATCAAGCCATTTATTAAGGAAGTACAACTTGTTAATGTGTCTTACTAAGAAAGTACAAACTTGTGAATGTTTTAAGTGCATTCTAGTTACACCACTTAGGTTGCAATATGTTGATTGGATTTACTTGACTACTTGTAAAAGAAGAATGTGAAAGGTTGCAAATTTGAAATATGGATAATAGATAGTTGTATTTTGTTAAATGGTAGTTTTATTTTTATGTCTTTTTTCCTTACGGATTTTAAGAAAGGATATATTCATTTTTTTTTAAGGGTATTTTGAATTTTCATTTTTTCAACTTGTATTTTTATTCTTTTTATTTTTATTATATTTTTTCTCATTTTATTAGAAGATTAAATGGATAGATATTGCATGCATGTATCCAAAAATCCTCTTCATATTACAATTTGAAACAATAACTCTTAACTTTTTCATGAGTAACTATAACAAATATATATAGCTAAATATTCTTAACATTATGATAAACATTCTTAAAATTATGACTAAAATAAAATTAATATAAGATAAACTCAAGGCATAATTTGAATACATGATGAACATGAAAAGAATGAAACCAACTAAGTATAGAGAAATATGATATTAATAACTTATAATTTTGAGCAAAAAGATTATAAACTATATCTATTTAAAATTTAATTATTTAAATGATTTTTTTTTGTAACGTCCGTACCCACGGAGTTTCAAACCAATAACCTTACGCAAGGAGTTCCTTAACAGTGCACCTACCCATCATCTATTTTACACCCTATGGGTGATTTAATATTCTTTTTTATTTCATAAGAATTTCATATTTTTTTATAATTATTTAATATACATTTGTAAGATATTTATAAACATGTCAAATGTCGTCTTATTATCTTTGATACAAATATTTAAGATCAAGATTTGATATCAATATTGAGATCTTCTCAAACCTAAAATTCCCCATGTTTGAGTAGATGTCAAGATTAATATCTCCTTAAACCCACTGGATGCTAGATTTTATCCTCCAATTAAGAGTTATTAGTTGAATGCAATTCCTTTCAAGACCACATTTTTTTGTTGTATTACATCAAGGCATATTCCTTTCTAATTGTGCTTATTGTTCCAATTATTATGATTATACTTTTTAGAGCCCCATCTTGTTAAAAGGGTTGAAATGCATACAAACCAACATGATACTGTAATGTTATCAAATAATCATGCGAAGATTGCATTAAGTGAGTTTTTCTTTCTTTCTATGAAATAGGGTGGCGCCCATGCAATCGTGTGTCATTTTCATTGCTCACAAATGAGGAGCTTGTGGGGCCCTGGATTTCAGGTGCGAATTTCTCTCATTATGTCTATCATATTCAAGGATTATGTGTTACAGGTTATAGACTCACATTACTCTTCATTTTTGTGTGTTTCGTTTCATAGAATAAGACTTTTGAGGCTCATGGGGAGCCCAATAAGGGTTCCTCTCATTCCGGTGAGCTTTGAGGACTTCTTCGTAGCTTAGTTGTGAGAAGGGAATCAACAGGTGTGACAGTCTCACACCTAGGCAATGAAATCCAATGATGGCCCATCAAACCTATCTAGAAAAAAGTGGAGGAGGTCACACTAGTTCTCTAAACATGCATGGAAACTCATTACAACTATTCTTAGGAAAGTTTTTATTGGGGTTTACACTTTTCTTTGGAAAAATCATATTCTGGTTGGTTGAATTTTTTTGTAAAAGAAGCCACAAGGGTAATATGGAGAGAGGGACCTACCAACTCTCCATAGGGTCAAGAATATTAGTGTGAACTACATCAGTGTTCACAACATCCTTCTCATTCTAAACATGGATATGATTATGAAAAATAGGAAACTCTAGGCACAAATGGGTGGAATTCCCAAGTATATTGTAGATGGCATAGGGCCCCTGGGAGGTATCGTAGACGGGGTGGTGAGATTCATGTATGGTTTATATTGAGATACCATGTTCTTGGTTTTTCCCCAACCTTATTTTTTTGAAGGAGTTTGTGTAGAGGCAAAGTATTCATTGATAACCATGGGTGTTAGTGCACGAGAAGTACCAATTAGTTGAATTGGTGTTAAAATCAAATGAGGTGTGGGATATGGGTATTGTGGATTAAGGTACCAAATGAGGAGGCCTAAAGTGATCCCTATAGGGTTAAGAGTTTCCATCATAGGGGTTCCAACAATTTCAGCAAGAGGAGAGAGGAACGTGACTTGATGGATATGCACTCCCACCTATGCATGCCTTGCCTAGGGGTAGGATTTTGGGAAATTAATTGTTGAGAAAGGGGTTTCTCATAAGTAATGGCACATAAATATGAGACATACTCTTGGAAGATAAGAGAGGGAGACCATAAAAAGGTTCCAATGATAGAGATGCCTTGTAATATTCTAGGGCAAACTCTAGTGAACAAAGGCATGGAAAGGATACCCTTGACCATAGGCAAGACATCGTATGGACAATTGGCCCCTTGGGATCATGATAAGTAATTTGATCAAATATAAATATTTTACTATTGTGAGAGAAAATCATGAGGCAAATAAAGTGGGTGCAACCTATTTCATAGAATACACGAGGCTATCTCCAAGGAGGAGGTTGTAGTCCAACTAGGAATCTACAACCTTGATATCAATTAGGGTTGTCTTACCTCTGAGTTCAATGAGAACATTTTGGAGAAGGCCTTATGGCTTGGGGGGGNAGGTTGTAGTCCAACTAGGAATCTACAACCTTGATATCAATTAGGGTTGTCTTACCTCTGAGTTCAATGAGAACATTTTGGAGAAGGCCTTATGGCTTGGGGGGTAAAATTTCATATGGATGTAACATCATGAGAGACAATCAATTTAGGGGAACCAAGCTTCTTCTAGATATGAGTTAGGAAGACACAAGCAGAGGCTCCTTTTTCAATGATGCATTAATGGATAATCACATTTTCATGGTGATAGGAACCTACAAAAATACCAAACAAGGAATTTAATGTTAAAATTATCAATCAAAGATAATTAGAACAATATATTATGCCTAATGTATACAAAAGAGACTTGTGTTACAAAATACAATTTTGGATAACTTCCAAGGTAGACATGGTTGTAAGGAATTGAACCGAGTCATCAAAAACACTGCAACTATGAGTTAATCTAGCATTAGGAATATTGGATGTGTGATCAAACAGGATCTTAGGGAACTTTGAGTTGATCTAGCATTAGGAATATTGGATGTGTGATCAACGGGGATCTTAGGGAACTTTGAGTTGATCTAGCATTAGGAATATTGGATGTGTGATCAAAGGGGATCTTAGGGAACTTTGAGTTGATCTAGCATTAGGAATATTGGATGTGTGATCAAGGGGGATCTTAGGGAACTTTGGGGGAGGGACAAAAATTAAGCTAAGGTAGATGTAAGGGTCCTTTTGGTAAACATTAATCCTTATTCCTGTTAGAATTGGTAGGTTTGGATGGTATGCCATATTGATTATTATGAGTTTTAGAATTGACATTGGCATAGGTCATGAAGATGTTTTGGAAAGAATGTTCACTCGAATTGGCCGACGTAGATGACTAAGCATGATGAGAGAAATTGTTGGTTGTGTTGTCACTACGCCTTATGGTGGAAAGGGTTTTTTAGTACCATCGATTGCATTGTGATAGGATGAAGAGATGGAGTAGTGTTCTATCCTAGAGAGGCATTAGCAAGGTCATGCTTGTTAGCATCATCCCACAATTGGTGAGATTTGGGAATATGTGGACAATGATGGGCATAATGTCTATAGACTCTGTAAAAGGAACACGTATGCTTAGTTCGTAACTGTGGATTATTTCCCTATTTGGAAGGTTCATAAATATTTTGGTTTGTGGAATTGAGGTTTCATCAAGCATTGCTAGGAAGGTCAAGGGTTTGACCTCGACCTTCCTAGTTTTGGATAATTCATTTGTATTTCCCTTATTCTTCTTCTTATTGGGATTAGTTAGTGCATTTGTATTGTTGGGCATGGGTTGAGTGGATGTGTTCTACTAAGCATAAAATCGTCCTTGTGGAAAAGGGAGGTGTTGAGGATGTTGTTGGACAAGAAGAATTGATGGAGGGATAGGAAATATGTGATAAGGACTGATAATCGAGTGGGCCACATATGCAAAAGATTCACTATGTGTGTGTGTGTGTGCATATTATATCGTTGATAAAAGAACTTTCAAATTTTCATATATGTCATGGGGATTCACCTATTTATTATAAATATAAATTTCGGTGGGTTTCGGGGGGTTTCTTAAAATAAAATTGGCATGTCATTTTTATAGATAATCTCAAAATTTTAGAAAATTTGATATTGAGAAAAAAATCTATTCTATAAATTATTGTAAAGTGGGGAGAAATAGAAAAGTTGAGAGTGTATGGAATTTAGAATTTCCAAAGTGGAGATAAATAGAAAAGTTGAGAATGTATGGAATTTAGAACAAGACTACTAGAGAGTGTGTAAGGGAAGCCAATGATGGCTCAAGAAGAAAGTATAACTGCACATTGGGGTGCATTGTTTTTCTACAAAGAGAGCGTGATGTAGGAGCATATAGTTTGTACAATGTAGAAAAAAGTTTGTGAGGGCTATATGTAAAAGAAAAAGTGGGTTTGGAGACACAAAGTAGAAATTGTAAGGGCATAATATTATTCACATGGGAAGATATCTTTGTGCATATAGAAGAAGATAAAAGGTTAGGCACATATATGAGAGTTAAATTTTATGAAAGTATTAAAGAAACCAAGAAATATGAAGAGGTATACCAAGAAAGGATGAGCTAGAAGGAAGTTGATGCAGGGAAACCATGCCATGCTCTAAAATTCTCCTTTCCTCCACTATATGTGTTCTAAGTTTACAACCTATGACTGCAATATTTAAATAGCAAACTCATCCAGGTTTGACTTCCTTTCCAGTTTCATTCTTATGCAAGTTTTAAATTACCTTTTCTTTATTGCTGGTATGATTTCTTTTTTTAATAGAAATGATATTTTCCCAAAGTGGAGCTGAGGATTTAAAGGTGGTTTTGAGATGTGGCAATGCCCACGATAATTGATGTTGGGATATCCCAAATTATGGTTAACAAATTCCAGGTTACAGTTTCAAAAGTTGAAGATGGCCAACAATAACTAACATGTAGCAGGCCATTTAATGTGGTGGAAGCATGCATGTCCCCCATTGGATTTCAAGCAGCTTGAGATCCAACGGGGACATACTTGTTGTAGCTGCATTAAATGACATGTAGCAGGTTGGGTATTGTTCGCAGTTGAAAGATAGGGGCATGACAACAATTATTTCTCTAACAAGCCCGAACAAGAGAATAGTCGTAGCAGGTACTAACTGTCCCATTAATGTTTTTTTGATGAGAGACACAAATAAACATTGTGTTGTGCACTACCCAACTACAAGGGTTTAGTTGGAGTTGTAAATATAAATTGTTTAGCGAAGGGGTTTTTTTAGTTGGAGTTGTAAATATAAGTTGTTTGAATAAAAAATATAATTTAAATATAGAAATCATGTTTAAATTATATGACTATATTTTTAATAATGATTATAGAAAAATTCATTTTTTGTCCAAATTTAGTTGGGTTTATTGGATTTGTAAATATAAATTGTTCAAATAAATTGGTATATCCATCTAAACTATAGAGTAAGAATTAAGATGAATCTAGACTAGTTTAAAGTTAAACTTACAAATTATATAAAGTATGATATTTTATAAGACGAAGAAAGAATATCTAAATATTTTTAGTTTTTTAGTTTCAATTAATTAAAATATATGTATTATTTTTTATTCGAGTGCCATATACATTGTAAATATTTTTACTTTGAACCAATATATATATATTCCATATTATAAATTATTTAATTACTTTTCATTATTTACATAAAAAAACTCTAATGCAAAAATTAATTGATTCAAAAAATTAATAAAATAAAAATAAAAATAATACAATTTTTTAAAATTTTTTAAAGAATTATAGCCTCTAAATCTTCTATTTTTTGGAAATCAAAGGGCCTTCTTGAACCTCATGAATGGACCATGGATCACAATTCCTCCTCCTATTCCTAGACCTTAGATGTAAAGGTTTAAATTGAAAAAAGTAGTTACATGCTAAAATCATTATTTAAACTTTTCATATGGCTATCTTCAAAGTCTATATGCATTGGATCCACCATTTTATGGGATTCTCTTTATGCCGAAACATTTTTTGAGGAATAGTTTTTCATATTTTCCACTGGATACTCCATGAATGTATTATCATTTTTAAGGAAGGTTCAGGTGACCTAGTACTAGATAACCCATGACTCAAATACCATCATTGAAGAAGGGTTGACTAACCCTTCTTTGTGTTCCCCCTCCATGAGAATACCATAATTGAGGAAGGGTTAGTTGATGCTTCTTGGTTTTCTTCCTCCATGAGAATACTATGTTAGGGGAAGGTTCACTTGACCCTTCCATGAGATTTCCCTTATGTGAAAACTATACTTGAAGAGGGGTCAACTGAACCTTTTTTATGGTCCCACTTGAGGAGAATATGATGTTAGAGAAAAGGTTGAACAAACCTTTCATTAGATCCCCCTTATGCAAAAACTTTGTGTGAGGAAGGCTCGATCAACCCTTCTAACTGATATTCTATGACACAAATACTATCCTTGGGGAACGATATATCAACCCTTCCACTAGATAAACTTCAATGAAAATATCATCCTTGAGGAAGGGTTGACCCAAATATCATCCTTGAGGAAGGGTTTGTCAACCCTTTTCAATCCTCCCCCTCAATGAAAATACTTTGCCTCAAAAAATCTTAGGTGAGCTTTCTCTCAGATAGAGCCTTTATGTCAAAAATTTTCTTAAGGAGTGGTTAGATGACTCTTCCACTAGATACCTTAGGACCCCAATCCCATCATTGAGGAAGGATAATCTAACCCTTTCATTGAATAACCCTAGACTCCAATACCATCATTGAGTAGGGTTTTTTTTACCTGTATTTGTGTTCCCCCTCCATGAGAATACCATAAGCATGGAAGGGTTGATCTATGCTTCTTTTTTGTTCTGCCTCTCTCCATGAGAATACTATGTTAGAGGAAAAGTCAACCAACATTTTCTAAGGATCCCCATCATTTAAAAGTTTTACTAAAAAAAGTCAATCTACCCTATCCCCATATATGTAAATACCATCCTTCAAAAATATTCACACAATCCTTCTTCATATATTTATCCATAAAAACACTTTACATAAAAAAAAAATCATTTCCTTAAAACCCTATTCCAGATATTCACTCACGGCAATATGGTCCTACAAAAATCCATTCTGAAGGAGTTTTGGGGAGAAGGATACCATCTATATCTTTAAAAAAAACACCACAATATCTGGTAAAAATAACCACATTTGTAATGTGCAACTGGAAATCCCATCAGTTGGCAATCACCATGCGAATTATTATTCAATATGATCCCTCCCATGAGCATTAGTCACAGGGACTTGGCTTGTGGTCATACCATATATCACACCAAACTCAGGAAAATGCCAAATAAACAGTAGGACTATAATATTCGTTTAGAAACCCTAAAAGGAGATGCAGAGGACTGGGCGATTGACGTTGCTGGGTGATTACACGTTAAACACACTTCCCCACATTGCTTTCCATGATTCCATCGTCTTATGTTTCAACGACTAGAAGAATCTGAATTTTAAAGTTCAACAACGTACAACCTAAATATTATGCTGAGAATGTGTGATTATTCTATTAAATAACATTTAACAGAATCTAATAGACACTTCTGTAAACGACAAGTAATTTTTAGCATGTTGCGGAGCATTTAATGCAGCTGTAGCAGGCTTGATAACGTTGGATCTCGAACAACTTAAGATTATTGAAGCAAGCATTTTTACTTTACTTTTTAAGAGTTATTTTTAAACGGTTAATAGTATTGAATTATATTCTGAATAGATTTTTGATGTCGTTCAAATAAACTCTAGGGTTAAAAATCAAAATTAATGGGATGGTTAGTCCTTGCCATATATTATATTTTGAGCGAAGCATCATATAAGCCTTCATTTAAACCAATAATTTTCATATATGCCTTCCTTTAAACCAATAATTTTCAAGCTGTATAGCTTTCTGATGCCTTTTTCTAACCGTGTCAGCTTTTCTCACTGATAGAAATAATTCCAGCCATGCAAGCGGCCCCGTCTTTAACTTTGGAAGTTAGTAGCCTCTGATTTGTTATTAATTATTAATTATATTTTTGGTGCATCCCTTTAGCATGATTTGTTATTAATTATTAATTATATTTTTGGTGCATCCCTTTAGCATGATATTCACTGTAGTAGTGTTTCCGCCTCTTAAGAGTCAAAACACCTTTACATCTTTGGCTCCCGTTAGGGTTTAATAAGAAAGTTCTCTCTAGGGTTTAACTCAAAGTCTTCACATGCAATTAATTACAAATGAATTCAAAGGCCTTTGTTTGAGGGTTACATTTTTCTTGGGAAAAATCATGTTCTAGTTGGTTGATTTTTTTTGTAAAAGAAGCCACAAGGGTAAGATGGAGAGAGGGACCTACCAACTCTCCATATGGTCAAGAAGAGTAATGTGAACTACATCGGTGTTCACACCATCCTTATCATTCTAAACATGGATATGATTATGAAAAATAGGAAACTCTAGGCACAGATGGGTGGAATTCCCAAGTATATTGTAGATGGCATAGGGCCCCTAGGAGGTACTGTAGACGGGGTGGTGAGAGTCATGTATGGTTTATATTGAGATACCATGTTCTTGGTTTTTCCCCAACCTTATTTTTTTGAAGGATTTTGTGTAGAGGAAAAGTATTCCTTCATAACCATGGGTGTTAGTGCACGAGAAGTACCAATTAGTAGAATTGGTGTTAAAATCAAATGAGGTGTGGGACACGGGTATTGTGGATTAAGGTACCAAATGAGGAGGCCTAAAGTGATCCCTATAAGGTTAAGAGTTTCCATCATAGGGGTTCCAACAATTTCAGCAAGAGGAGAGAGGAACATGACTTGATGGATATGCACTCCCACCTATGCATGTCTTGCCTAGGGGTAGGATTTTGGGAAATTAATTGTTGAGAAAGGGGTTTCTCATAAGTAATGGCACATAAATATGAGACATACTCTTGGAAGATAAGAGAGGGAGGCCATAAAAAGGTTCCAGAGGTTCCTAGGAATATTCTAGGGCCAACTCTAGTGAACAAAGGCATGGAAAGGATACCCTTGACCATAGGGAAGACACTGTATGGATAATTGGCCCTTTGGGATCATGATAAGTCAGTTGACCAAATATAAATATTTTACTATTGTGAGAGAAAATCATGAGGCAAATAAATTGGGTGCAACCTCTTTCATAGCATACGCGAGGTTATCGCCAAGGAGGAGGTTGTAGTCCAACTGTGAATCTACAACCTTGATATCAATTAGGGTTGTCTTACCTCTGAGTTCAATGAGAACATTTTGGAGAAGGCCTTGTGGCTTAGGGGGTCAAATTTCATATGGATGTAACATCATGAGAGACAATCAATTTAGGGGAACCAAGCTTCTTCTAGATATGAGTTAGCAAGACACAAGTAGAGGCTCCTTTTTCAATGATGCATTAATGGATAATCACATTTTTATGGTGATAGGAACCTGCAAAAATACCAAACAAGGAATTTAATGTTAAAATTATCAATCAAAGATAATTAGAAGGATATATTATGCCTAATGTAGACAAAAGAGACTTGTGTTACAAAAGACAATTTTGGATAACTTCCAAGGTAGACATGGTTGTAAGGGATTGAACCAAGTCATCAAAAACACTGCAACTATGAGTTGATCTAGCATTAGGAATATTGGATGTGTGATCAAAGGGGATCTTAGGGAACTTTGGGGGAGGGACAAAATTAAGCTGAGGTAGATGTAAGGGTCCCTTTGGTAAACATGAATCCTTATTATTGTTAGAATTTGTAGGTTTGGATGGTATTCCATATTGATTATTGTGAGTTTTAGAATTGACATTGGCATAGGTCATGAAGATGTTTTGGAAAGAATGTTCAAGTGAATTGGCCGACGTAGATGACTAAGCATGGTGAGAGAAATTGTTGGTTGTGTTGTCGTTATTCCTTATGGTGGAAAGGGTTTTGTAGTACCATCAATTGCATTGTGATAGGATGAAGAGATGGAGTAGTGTTCTATCCTAGCTGATAGGTATTAGCAACGTCATGCTTGTTAGCGTCATCGCACAGTTGGTGAGATTTGGGAATATGTGGACAATGATGGGTATAATGTCTATAGACTCCGCGAAAGGAACACATATGGTTAGTTCGTAACTGGGGATTCTTGCCCTATTTGGAAGGTTCATAAATACTTTTGTTTGTGGAATTGGGGTTTCATCAAGCATTGCTAGGAAGGTCAAGGGTTTGACCTCGACCTTCCTAGTTTTGGATAATTCATTTATCTTTGCCCTTATTCTTCTTCTTATTAGGATTAGTCAACGCATTTGTATTGTTGGGCATGGGTTAAGTGGGTGTGTTCTATTGAGCATAAACCCGTCCTTGTGGAAAAGGGAGGTGTTGAGGATGTTGTTGGACAAGAAGAATTGATGGAGGGATAGGAAATATGTGATAAGGACTGATAACCAGTTGGACCACATATGCAAAAGATTCAGTGTGTGTGTGTGTGTTATATTATTGATAAAATAACTTTCAAGATTTCATATATGTCATGGGAATTCACCTATTTATTATAAATATAAATTTCGCGGGGTTTCTTAAAATAAAATTGGCATGTCTTTTTTATATATAATCTCGAAATTTTAGAAAATTTGATATTGAAAAAAAAATTATTGTAAAGTGGGGAGAAATAGAAAAGTTGAGAGTGTATGGAATTTAGAATTTCCAAAGTGGAGATAAATAGAAAAGTTGAGAATGTATGGAATTTAGAACAAGACTACTAGAGAATGTGTAAGGGAAGCCAATGATGGCTCAATAAGAAAGTATAATTGCCCATTGGGGTGCATTTTTTTTCTGCAAAGAGAGCGCGATGTAGGAGCATATAGTTTGTACAATGTAAAAAAAAGTTTGTTAGGGCTATATGTAAAAGAAAAAGTGGGTTTGGAGACACAAAGTAGAAATTGTAAGGGCATTATATTATGCACATGGGAAGTGATCTTTGTGCATATAGAAGAAGATAAAAGGTTAGACACATATATGAGAGTTAACTTTTATGAAAGTATTAAAGAAACCAAGAAAGATGAAGAGGTATACCAAGAAAGGATGAGGTAGAAGGAAGTTGATGTAGGGAAACCATGCCATGCTCTAAAATTCTCCTTTCTCTCCACTATATGTGTTCTCAGTTACAACCTATGACTTCAATATTTAAATAGCAAACTCATTCAGGTTTGACTTCCTTTCCAGTTTCATTCTTATGCGTGTTTTAAATTACCTTTTCTTTATTGTTGATCTGATTTCTTTTTTTAATAGAAATGATATTTTCCCAAAGGGGAGCTGAGGATTTAAAGGTGGTTTTGAGATGTGGCAATTCCCACGATAATTGATGTTGGGATATTCCAAATTATGTTTAACAAATTCCAAGTTACAGTTTCAAAAGTTGAAGATGGCCAACAATAACCAACCTGTTGCAGGCCATTTAATGCGGTGGAAGCATGCATGTCCCCCATTGGATTTCAAGCAGCTTGAGATCCAACAGGGACATACTTGTTGGAGCTGCATTAAATGTCCTGGAACAGGTTGGTTATTGTTCGCAGTTGAAAGATGGGGGCATGACAACAATTATTTCTCTAACGAGCCCAAACAAGAGAAAAGTCATCAAAAAGCCATATGGTCAAAAAATTATTGGTTCTTCTCTAAAAAAATATGTAGCAGGTACTAATTGTCCCATTAATGTTTTGCTGCTGAGAGACAGAAATAAACAAATAAAGAGTGTGTTGTGCACTGCCCAACTACAAGAATTTAGTTGGAGTTGTAAATATAAATTGTTTAGCGAAGGGTTTTTTTGTTGGAGTTGTAAATATAAGTTGTTTGAATAAAAAATAGAATTTAAATATAGAAATAATGTTTAAATTATATGACTAGATTTTTATTAATGATTATAGAAAAATTAATTTTTTTTCCAAATTTAGTTGGGTTTATTGGATTTGTAAATATAAATTGTTCAAATAAATTGGTAGATCCATCTTAATTATAGAGCAGGAATTAAGATGAATCTACACTAGTTTAAAGCTAAACTTACAAATTATATAAAATATGACATTTTATAAGACAAAGAAAGAAATATCTTAATGTTTTTAGTTTTTTAGTTTTAATTAATTAAAATATATGTGTTATTTTTTATCAAGTGCCATATACATTGTAAATATTTTTACTTTGAATATATATATATATAATGACAAGATTCCATATTATAAATTATTTTAATTACTTTTCATTATTTAAATAAAAAACTCTAATGCAAAAATTAATTGATTCAAAACATTAATAAAATAAAAATAAAAATAATACAATTTTTTTAAGAATCAAAAAGTTTTTTTCACTTTAAATTATAGCCTCTAATATTCTATCTTTTGGAAATCAAAGGGCCTTCTTTAACCTCATGAACATGAATGGACCATGGATTAACATCCCCCCTCCTATTCCTATTCCCTAGATCTAAAGGTCTAAAGGTTTAAATTGAAAAAAGTATTTACATACTAAAATCTATATTTAAACTTTTCATATGGCTATCTTCAAAGGTTATATGCATTAGATGCACCATTTTATGGGATTCTACTTATGCCCAAACATTTTTTGAGGAATAGTTTTCCATATTTTCTATTGGATATCCCATGAATATAATATCATCCTTAAGGAAGGTTTAGCTAACCCTGGTACTAGATAACCCATGACTCAAATACCATTATTGAAGAAGGGCTGACTAACCCTTCTTTGTGTTCCCCCTCCATGAGAATACCATAATTGAGGAAGGGTTATTTGATGCTTCTTGGTTTTCTTCCTCCATGAGAATATTATGTTAGGGGAAGGTTCAGTTGACCCTTCAATGAGATTGCCCTTATGTGAAAACTATACTTGAAGAGGGGTCAGCTGAACCTTTTTTGTGGTCCCACTTGAGGAGAATATGATGTTAGAGAAAAGGTTGAACAACCCTTTAATTAGATCCCGCTTATGCAAAAACTTTGTGTGAGGAAGGGTCGATCAACCCTTTTAACTGATACACCGTGACACAAATACTATCTTTGAGGAATGATCTATCAAGCCTTCCACTAGATAAACTTCAATGCAAATATCATCCTTAAGGAAGGGTTGGTCAACCCTTTTCAATCCTCCCCCTCAATAAAAATACTTTGCCTCAAAAAAATATTTGGTGAGCTTTCTCTCACATAAAGCCTTTATGTCAAAACTTTTCTTAAGGAGTGGTTAAATGACTCTTCCACTAGATACCTTAATTAGGACCCCAAACCTATCATTGAGGAAGGATAATCTAACCCTTTCAATGAATAACCCTAGACTCCAATACCATCATTGAGTAGGGGGTTTTTTACTTGTATTTGTGTTCCCCCTCCATGAGAATACCATAAGCATGGAAGGGTTGATCTATGCTTCTTCTTTGTTCTGCCACTCTCCATGAGAATACTAAATTTGAGGAAAAGTCAGGCAACCTTTTCTAAGGATCCCCATCATTTAAAAGTTTTACTAAAAAAAAAAGTCCATCTACCTTGTCCCATATGTAAATACCATCCTTCAGAAAGATTCACACAATCCTTCTCCATATATTTCTTCATAAAAACACTTAACATAAAAAAATAAAAATAAAAAAAATCATTCCCTTAAAACCCTATTCCAGAAATTCACTCAACGCAATATAATCCTACAAAAATCCATTCTGAAGGAGTTTTGGGGAGAAGGCTACCATCTCTATCTTTTGAAAAAAACACCACAATATCTTGTAAAAATAACCACATTTGTAATGTGCAACTGGAAATCCCATCAGCTGGCAATCAGCGTGCAAAGTATTATTCAATATGAACCCTCCCATGAGCATTATTCATAGGGACTTGGCTTGTGCTCATACCATTTATCACACCAAACTCAGGAAAATGCCAAATAAACATTAGGATTATAATATTCGTTTAGAAACCCTAAAAGGAGATGCGGAGGACCGAGCGATTGGCATTGATGGGTGATTACACATTAAACACACTTCCCCACATTTCTTTCCATGATTCCATCGTCTTATGTTTCAACAACTAGAAGAATATGAATTCTAAAGTTCAACAACGTAAAACCTAAATATTATGTTGAGAATGTGTGATTATTCTATAAAATAACATTTCTTTCCATGATTCCATCGTCTTATGTTTCAACGACTAGAAGAATATGAATTCTAAAGTTCAACAACGTAAAACCTAAATATTATGTTGAGAATGTGTGATTATTCTATAAAATAACATTTGGCAGAATCTAATAGACACTTCTGTAAACGACAAGTAATTTTTAGCATGTTGTAGAGTATTTAATGTTGCAGAGTATTTAATGTGGTTGTGTTGGATCTTGAACGACTCAAGATTATTGAAGCAAGCATTTTTGCTTTACTTTTTAAGAGTTATTTTTAAACTATTAATGGTATTGAATTCTATTATGAATAGCTTTTTGCTGTCGTTCAAATAAACTCTAGGCTTAAAAATCAAAATTAATGAGATGGTTAGTCCCTTCCATATATTATATTTTGAGCGAAGAATCATATATGCCTTCCTTTAAACCAATAATTTTCATATATGCCTTCCTTTAAACCAATAATTTTCAGGCTATATAGCTATCTGATGCCTTTTTCTAACTGTGTAGAAATAATTCCAGCCATGCCAGCGGCCCCGTCTTTAACTTTTGAAGTTAGTAGCCTCTGATTTGTTATTAATTATTAATTATATTTTTGGTACATCCCTTTAGCATGATATTCACTATAATAGCGTTTCCGCCTCTCAAGAGTCCAAACACCTTTACATCTTTGGCTCCTGTTAGGGTTTAATAATAAAGTTCTCGCTAGGGTTTAACATTCAAAGTTTTGGTTCCTGTTAGGATTAATTAGGAATAAATTCAAAGGCCTTTGTTTGAGGTCTCAAATCTCGGAAAGTTAAGAAAGTATCATTTGAGATCTTAAATTCCAGAAACTTTAAGATTATCATTCAAAAAAAAGTGAGACATCATTTTGGATTTAAATGTGGAGAAGTGTGAAGCCATCATTATGTTATTTTATGATGCTTTTTAAAATGGAGTAGTAATTTGGTTTTTGTTTCTTGAATTTAAATGTTTATGTAATTTAAATTATTTTCTTAAGTGGAGAAACATATTCAGCATGGTCATAAATTCTTGGGTAACTAAATTCTACAAATTTAATAATTGTTATGTAGAATTTCTGAAAATCATTACCAGATTTACCTAAAAATATTACCAGAAAAACAAAAAAAACAGTGAAAAATAAGTTGCCTCAATGGCTTTTTAAAGCATCTTTAGTTGCATCTTCAACTTTGCTGAGCTCATATCCCATTTACTTAAACTCACAAATAAAGATTATATTTTTACTAAATTTAATTTTGATTAACTTAATTTACTAACTACATGATTATCAAATAAAATTTAAAAAAAAATAAAAAAAATAAAAAACATTCCAAAACAAAAACAAAACATGGTATTAAGAAAAATGTCAATGGCTTTTGCAACTAGGTTCAAAATCCCATTATGATAAGGATAAATTTGCTTTCCCATATTTTTATTCCCAATTTTATATGTAAACTTGTTTCATATCTTTTTATTCCCAATTTTAAATGTTTTTGAATTATTTCTCTTTTTTATCTTTATCTTTGGATACATATATTATATAATTTTAGTAGTAAATAATTATTATATGGTCACTTTAAGAGCCTTATAATTCAGGGTGTCTCGTGGTGATCAGCTTAATATATTAAGTTTACTCTTCTTATTGCAAGTTTCATAAGTTTATATTTAGTTCTTAAGCTATGGTTCTATTGGAACTGCCAGGGTTCATTACCCCCAATAACCTCAAAGTAGTGTTAGTCACAATGACATATATTTAATACTTTTAAAAAAAAAACATTGAATATATGAAATATCATAATCATCATTGATTATGCTTGACTCATGTTCTGTATCCTACCAAATTCACATCAAACCAACATGGTAACTCAGTAATATGGATGTTCTAGAGCTTATTCGTTCAACATCAAGGCATGTTTGTCTAAGTCCTCCAATACTTTATTAACAACATTACACATCCAACATGCTAAACATCATATTATTGTAATTTCCCTTTTTTAAATTTTTACCAAAATACCCAATTTTCCAATTTTTTTCACAATTTTGGCTCTTAACTAGTTTTAGTGTCTTGGTCTCCAAATCAGCCCAGTTGCTCCCAAATATTCAAAGAAGGTGTATGAATGATATAATAAATTAAATTTTATGTTTAGGGATGTATTATGGCCCTCCAATCACTTCTACAAGTCTGTACTAAATTCTGAACAAGATAGATGATTTTACTGACAATTTCGGGCTCAAATCCCCCCGGGGTATGTGGTAGAAATGGCTTCCCAAATATGCAGAAACCCACACAAATTATTAAATTGAATCATGGGATATGTATAATACATTATCATAGACTCATATGCATAACCAATCGACCTCCCATGGATGTTATCACTTCTTTCAATCAGATGTAAAAAACTAGTTTTGGACCCTTGGGGAAATGAGGTGTAGTTTGCTCCAATTGCTATGAAATTCGATCCAATGGCCAAAAATTCTCAGTTAATAGACATGAATCCCATAATATACTTTAATGAAATTCTATTCATTCATAAATCATCAATATTTTATACATCCATTCGAATCCATCAAGATTAAAAGAGTTTACAACAAGGTAGTGGGGAAATGGCATTGTTTCTTCATTATTGAGTAATAATACATGATATTTCTTGGCATTTCAACCTGAGATATTTATGAACTTAAAGAGAAGATAATTTACATCAAAATAGAAAATACTGGAGTAAGAAAAGCTCCCTCAAAGAGATGAATAGCCAACCAAGTGTGCCTCACTCCATAGAGCTGAAATATGGTGAGAAAAATTGAGATGAAGGGAAGAGAAAGATGAACTTGATATGTCCACAAGCTAATATAGCTTGCACCTGTAACTTATGACTCCATTGAAGCTCCTTGAAAGACCTAAGTGGCCTCTCCAAACACCAACTAGGATGGAAATCTTTCACCCTCAAAATTGTCTAAGGCATGAACTAGTCATCCACTAGCTCTCTCTCTTCACAATAACAATTTTCACAAATGATCAAAAGGACCTTCTCATGGCTGATCCTTGCATTTTCAAGATGAACTTGATATGTCCATGAGCTGCTATAGGTTGCACCTGTAACTTATGACTCCATTGAAGCTTCTTGAAAGACCTGAGTGGCCTCTCCAAACGCCAACTAGGATGGAAATCTTTCACCCTCAAAATTGTCTAAGGCATGAACTAGTCATCCACTAGATCTCTCTCTTCACAATAACAATTTTCACAAATGATCAAAAGAGCCTTCTCATGGCTGATCCCTGCATTTTATAAAAATTATTAGTCTTCTAAGGTTCCAAATCCATCCATAAACCAAATCCAAGTTAAATTGGTGTGGCTGCTCATGATATGCCATGTGGCCTCTCTCTTCACCTTCCCTCTTATCCCAAATTCGAGTAGGAGCCTCTTGGCCTTCTCCAACTCCCATGAGCGCCCTCTAAGATTCTCTATTCAGGCTTGACATGTCATATATGTCATCTGTCAGCCTTCATATCTTATTTGTGTCATAATTGTCATAGAATCTCCATCATTGGTGTCATAGATGTCATAAATGTAAGGAGAATCTAGCCAAGTGTCCATGAAACTCCCATTTGGCTCTTCCTCTCCCCATGTAAGTTACAATTCATCCCAAATTAGACCTATGAATTATATGGACAAGTATATTAACCTTGTAATCCATCTAAAAACATTAGGATTCCCATAGATTCAAGATTGCAAGAGGAGGATTCCATTTAACATAGGAATTATAGCTTGAATGGGCCCCATAGTCTCCATGTGTCTCCATTCTCCATAGAAATTTCATTTTTCACTTTCATTCATTTAATTAACTCTATTAAATAAATATTTATTCCTTCTAATGTCTAAACACCATTTATTAGCTCCCTTGTTAACTTCCCAATGTTTCCACCCAACCTAGGGAACTAGTAGGATTGATGAAATTTTCCTGCTATGCAATTATTTGAATGGGGACATTACAGTCCTCCCCACCCAATATTGCTTGTCCTTAAGCAATTTCAGATTTTGATGCTGCAAAATATTCTCCTTTTCCCATGTGGCATCTTCATTTTGTAGATCCTTCCATTACACCAAGTATTCTTTGATTGTTGTACTCCTCAAGCTCCTCTCCCTTGTGAGTTGTCCTTCATCATCCAAAGGAGGGAGTGTATATGAAATGACAATTTGCTTACCAATAGATTTCTTGAGACAAGAAATATGAAATACCTTATGAATTTTACTCCCTTCCGAAAGTTCCAACTCATATGCTATTTCTCCAATCTTCTGGATTACCTTGTAGGGCCCATAGTATCTTGGCTTTAGTTTTTCTGCTCCATTCCTTTTGATAGATGTTTGTTTGTATGGTTGCAACCTCAAATACACTAAATCATCATGTTGGAGGAGCTAGTCGATAAGCCGACTAAGTCAATCGGTCGACTAATTAGAGATTAGGTCAGCCGCATAAGGTCGTGTCAGTTGACCGAACCGACAAGTAGTTATATGTAACTGTTTGCAAACCATATATATTAAGCTATTGAGCCAGATGAGAACTTGGTTCAGTTTTGTGTTTGTATGGACCCTTCTAATTTAATATAATCTGTTATTCCTCATCTTTGTTCTTATCTCTTGTCTCTGTTATGTCTGTATGCTTTAATGTGTATTATTGGTAACCCTCTGTGATCCGTGAGATTACAACATTGGTTCCATTGCCAGTAGTACATATATGAGATGACAAGCAAATGATATCAAAGTAGGAGATTAAGAACTGGTGGGAGCGCAAGATAGCAAATTATTTGCAAAATTACGTGCGAAGAAACAGATTAATGACTGCTCAGGCAAAAGAAAGATTCTTTACTGAAACCCATGAGAAGTTCGTAGAATCGGTACCCCATCTTTTGAAGAAACTTCTGGATGAAAAAACCAGAAGTGACTAAGGACCAACAGCTACTAGAGAAACTGATTCGAGGGGGAAGAACAAACCTGTCATAATGGTTTGAAAAGATCACCAACGAATTCTCCAAGGAGCAAGCTATAGAAGAAAGAACTTCGGTAGAAACCATTCAAAAGAAATTCTATATAGACCTTACCAAGCAGTTCCTATGATCCTTACCGACCTTATTGTTCAAATTCCTGATAGAAAAAGGAATGGGTCATATTGTCGAACCTCGTCCATCACTACACGAACCGCCACTGAATTCCAACTGGGCAAAGAAACAAAGGAAGTGGGAAAAATTCATTGCCGAAAGGGAGTGGGAATATTTCCTAAGCAAGTAAACAAAATTATCTGAGCTTTCTAAAGCATCGGGTAGGATATGGGGGGGTAGTTGGTCGTATGTCGGGGTAAAGTAAAGAGGATTCTAGTCGACTAAAAAGAGATACCATCACCAGCGATGAGAAGTCAACCTAAAAAGCAAATCGAATGGACAGTGACACACAAAGGTACGGCGAATTTACAGAAACTAGAGAGAGAGAAGAGGCTAAAAAGAAGGGAAGAAAGAAGAGAAATATCTATAGCACTACAAAGAGGAATGAGTACTAGGGTGACAAACCAAGAAAGAAATATTCCAGAGTTGGGTCATGACCGACAGGAAGAGGGTGTGGATGAAGAAGCATCACCCATGGAAGAAGACTTGTGGATAGAGCAGCGAGAAGCTCTCCAAATAGAAGTTATCCAAGAGATAAGACCTCTTTCTCCAATGAATCCGAGTACTAAGATACAAGCCATTGTTGAAGAAGACCTAAGACTAAGAGCTGGTGAGTTTGGTATATGGAGCCGACTAGACGATGAAGTAAATGATGATAATAATCTAGTGATCTGTCGACCACAGGAATGAAATTGGGTCACGCTTTAGGCATACCACTCCAACTGAAGTATCCACTTACTTTACCCGACACATGAAGGAGCACCCCCCCTGCCAAATACAGCTTCGGTGAATACAGAACAATTGGATATGCAAACAAATAATTGCAATTGGACATCGACAGGAGAAGTCGACCCCAACCGACTGCTTGTCAGAGAAGATATGACAAACAAAACAACCGACAAAAATGAAAGTTCAGTCAACAACATCTCTGCACAAAGAAACAAGAAAAACATCCCAATACCCCCACCACCACCACCGCCACCGCCACCACCTCCTGAAGAAGATAGCGACAACGAACCTAACATGGGTCATGAATCAGTGCATATCCCTCTATATGAGGGCGAGGAAGATCCCAGACGACATTGGTTCGTATGTGAGTCGACATGGGAGGAAAATCAAGTCACAACAGAAGATAGATAGATGGCACAGTTCGCTGGTGTCTTGAGGAAAAGAGCTCTAACATGGTACATGACCTTTACTGAGAGAAACCCTCAAGCATCTAAAGCAGAAATTAAAGTGCAATTTTTGTAGTTCTTTAAAACTTCGGATACAAAACATCTGGTAGCTAAAAAGTTGAAAACAACTTCGCAAAAGCTAGCAAAATTTGTCCGAGAGTACGACAAACATTGGAAAGACCTCCTCAGCCAACTAGATTATGTAATTGATGAACAACTATTAATTTAGTGGTTTCTTGCAAGTCTTTCACAGAAAATTTGGTGGCATATAAGCCTGGAGACGTTCAAAACATACGAATATGCACTTACTAAATCCCTACAATTGGAGATGGACTAAGATTTCCCAACATATCCCACAGATACTAGGCTAGAAGAACAGCTTGAAATCATGCAGAAAAGAAATCATTAAAAGAGATGAACCTTAAGAATCAAGATGTTTGGTGCACAAAATGCTCAATAGCCAGACACTTAAAAGATAACTGTCGACAAGACATCAGCCGACAGGATGTTCGATTTGTTCAGACAAAGAGCTTATGCGACATCTGCCAAGAACATGGAGAACACACAACGAAATATTTCCCGTTTAATATGAAGAATGGTAAAGCATCTTGGTGTGCAATCTGTGAAGTTAAAATTCATACCATGGCCGACTGCCACCTAAACTTGAAAGATCGACAAAATTATCAAGCAGTCTACCAGACGAACGCAGTTGCGCAGAACAACGATAATAATCAACGAAGCAATGCTCAAAATGAATAGAAAAATCAAATATACAAAGGTCGTCGATATGAGCACCGGTTTGACAACCGACGAGGAGGATATGGAGGTCGAGGTCGATTCTTTGGGAATAGCGAAAATAGAGCACGTCGGCCCATCCAATGTTTCACATGCTACAAAGAAGGTCACCGATATGCAGACTGCCCATACAAGGACAGAACTGATTTAAAATTTTGTACTAGTCGTGGAGTCGAGGATCACTCATTAGAGGATTGCCCTACTATGCTTGATAAAATAAATAAAAAGAAAAATGTTAATGTCTTGTCATGCATTCAAAAACATGATATAATCAATACAAAGAATCTACATATAGTAACCCGACAAGGGACAAAAATTGGGAGTGATAATCCACGTATAAGCAAAATAAAATAAAAGTATGATTCTCCTAACCCAACTAAACAAAAACAACTGTATAAAGACGCAATGAATATATTTAAAGACTTTGCTTGACAAGAAGAAGCTGATGATAATAGACAAAGCACAGTTAAAGAATTAATATGTTTAGTACAAGATGATAAAATGGTATCTCAATTCATCAACTTATTGTATAAAATAAAACACAACAATAATACAGAAAAACAAACAAAAAATATCTGCAGTCTAAACCAGAAGAACAAAAGTGATGCCGACCCACTTGTCGACCTAGAAGTACCATGTCCAACAAGTGGTGCTCAACTTCAGGTCACAAGTAAACATTATGACTCACGACACTTGGGAACAATTGGGTAGACCTCGACTATACAAGTCAGGAATATACTTGAAATTAGCCAACCAAGGCCTAATTGAACCTATCGGAGTTTGGAGAAATGTCGACACAACAATAAAAGGAATATCGACCAAAGTCGATTTTGAAATTATTGACCCTAAGGAAGGATCCAGTTCCTTCCTAGCGTTAGTAGGTCGACCTTGGGGAAGAAAAATGAAAGCCTCGATATCCTTAGACAAGGAAAGGATAAAACTAAAAAGGAATGGACAAAACGTCATAGTACCTATACATCCATCCCAAGGAGAACCTTGGATAGAACCTATTGATGAAAAAGTCGACATACGACAACTATATAAAATACAAAACAATCAGGACTACACAGAACCCAATGTCTATGGTGAACTTCACTTAGGCAATCAAGATTCAGTAGGATACAACTCAGATGCAGAATTATATGATTGGGAAGTCAAGAACTAAGAAACACAAGCAAGAGATTGCTAGACCATTCAAAAAGTGTAAAAGAAACTAGTCCAACAATGCTTCGTGGTGTCCATCATCCCAAAAATATTTGAAAAGAAAACCAGGGAATATCCTACCCTAAAACTAGCAAATGTAAATATCAGACAAGTCCCAAGATACAAAGAAAGAGAATCACCAGTTATGCATATAGAACAAGTATCCAAGAACATTGGTGAACATGGCTGACTACAAAGCTTAGTGGAAAACTTCACAGGACAAGCTGCTAGATGGTGGGATACCCATCAATCAAGATTGCAAACATGGACAATAGCTTCGACTTACTTTATAGAAATATTCGGAGGAAAAAGGTTAACCAATCAAGCCCAAATACCTATGTTCACCTAAGGGAAAGATCCAAAAGACCATATAAGAACATGTGAAAAAGAATGGAAAAGACTTGGGTATAAGGATGAATGCACATGGCCACACCTGTTTCCATCAACGTTATCCAACTTACCAAACAAATGGTACAAAATGGAAGAAGCTCGGGGTGAAACATTCCTATGGCATGAACTTAGAGAGAATTTTATCAAAGACTTCAGCTTTATACCTCAAGACGAAAAATTAGTCAAAACTGCAAAACAAATTAAGGAATTTGTAGAACCAACCGGGAACAAAAACCTAACACAAAATCAGGACTGACGGACAATAAACTGCAATAACATACAAACCGGGACAACACCACAGTCAACAAGACTACAGATGGAAAATGAAAATCCGGAAGGGAAAAGCTTTCGATGGAAATCATACCATGCAGAAACGACAAAACCAATCTGCACAGTACTCAAAGTCGAGACATCCAACAAAGAAGACATCGATCAAATGACTGCAGCAGACTTTCCTGCTACATTTTCACAGTTTAAAGAATGGAGCTAACCAATCAATGAAGTCAAAGCACTAGAATGGTTAGATGCTAAAGTGAAAACTAAATAAGTCGACATATCAAATGATGATCGACCAAAAATAGAAAAAAATGGAGACTACTGAAGTGAAGAGCAAACAACAGAAATAGTAAACTTGCTAAAAGAATTCCAGGATGTATTTGCTAGAGACTACATGTAATACCCCAATTTAACCCCGATTGCATTAAAGTACATAGGATACATATGTTGTAAATAATCTTGGTGAGGAGCTAAAGGCCAAGGCCCCACCATAGATTTGGTTATGTTGTGTTTCTAATTAGGAATGGTCACCAATGGTATATCGGGACATGCATCATAAATTTAATTGTGACATCATGTAAACACACTTTTTAATTAAATAACCCAACCAGCTATGTTCGCAACAACTAAATTGAGAAGGGTCATGATTCCAAAGGGTAAGGAAAGGGGGATGTGGAACATTGAGTCACGGGGTGAAAGCTATGTGTCACCACCACCCTTGGTTTTCCTTTTTGTTAGTTGAGGCAGCGATTAGCTGGCAGGAAGACCACTACCACGCCCACACTTGCTCTCCTCTCCTCGATGTAGGGACCATTCTGCCCACTCCCTCGGATGATGGTTGTTCGTCTTCCTCATGCAGGGCGGGGATAAAATGTTTTACCATCCATTGTGTTGGGGTTCGCCTCCCCTCTCTAGCGCTAATTGCCGGTCTGTAGTTCTGCTCTTTCCATCCACACTGAGAACCAACTTCTTCCTCCACGCATTGGGACTGTGTATTGTTTTTCATCCATCATAGTGGATAGTGAGTGAAAGTTATGGGGATTTTTCCCACTGATTGATGGGTGCGGTTTTCCCCACGCATTGTTGACTGAGTTACCTTTACAATGCGACATTGGTAGAAGATCACGGTGATTTGTCCTGTGAATCCACGCTGAGCTGTGAATGTTGGTCATGTCTTTTTACCCATTTTCTAGTCTGTGTAAGTTTGACAGTGATGGTATTGAAGATTGGTTTGCTGTGGGTTCATGTGAGTGTGTTAAATATTGTTTGCCACGATGGCTTGATTGTGTTTTTCCCTGTAAATGCTTGAATAGCTATTTGGTTGCTTGCATGCAGTGGGTTTGTCCCCGGACTATTTTGGGTTGGTGAATGAAGGCCTGAGAAGCTTGATAAACCTGGTGGGTTGAGAACCACACAGACAGAGCTACCGAGATGGATTTTCTTCTCCACAACCCCTAAAGAGCACTGGAGGGAAGATTAGGGTCTGAGGGACTGCGTTGCAGAGAAAGGACTGACTTCCTTGTGTTGGGTGTGTGTGGGTGTTCTAGAATCCAGGTTGGTTCTGGTGTTGGTGTCTGTAGCTCTTCAGTGAGCTCACCAGCTTAGCATTAACCTTTCCCAGCTCCTAGATGGCCCGATAAACCCAACTTTGTTGGCTTGGCTGATCTGTTGTTCGCCTAATAAACCCAACTGTGTTGACTTAGCTAAACTGTGTACCCTTGTGGTGTTGTTATCCTTGGCTATGTGTAAGCCTGTTGGTTCCTTATTCCTTGGGGAGTCATGCCTGGCTCAGGGGTGGCAGCGTTGCTGAGAGGTTTAAGAGCACGCGGGCCTATGGTTGGGTGGAATGTTACAGCGACGTAGCTGGTTGCGGAACAAGCTCTTTATAAGATAAGTATTCTTTCCTAACTTGTATCTGCAATTATAATCACCATTGATGAACGATGTTATACATGTTAAATGTTGATTTGTATATGCATGAGTGTTGATCAATATGTTTTGCTTCCGTTGAGTATATGAAAGATTATGCTTGTAATATGTTTATGTCTTTAAGTTTCATACCTTTAGCATTATATCTATGCATGTTCATGTTCATGGGGCTAGATGCCCAGATGATTTGGTGTATAGTAGCGTCCTCATCGCTGGTCAGAGGGTTGGGGACGTTACACTACAAAGATCTCAAAAGTCTAGTCCATGAAATGGGTGAAATGAAAATCGACATTAAACCTGATGTCCGACATGTAAAGAAAAGACCATATAAACTAGCTCATAAATACAAAGAGATAGTCAAGAAAGAGATTGATGATATGCTTGCAACAGGAATTATCTACCCTATTGACCAATCAGAATGGTCAAGTCCAATGGTTGTTCAACCAAAGAAACACGATCCACCCAAGCTAAGGATCTGTGTCGACTTCAGAGACTTAAAATAAAGTTACATTAACAGACCCATTTCCAACACCTTATGCAAATGAAATATTAAATGAGGTCGCAGGACATGAATGCTACTCGTTTTCAGGTTATAACCAAGTACCAATAGCCAAAGAAGATCAGAAAAATACAACATTCGTATGTGAATTTGGTTCATTTGTTTACAGAGTTATGCCTTTCAGATTAAAAAATGCACTTGTAGTATTTTCGAGGATTGTGGTCAAAACATTTCAAGAATACTCTTACAAAACAATGGTAATATATTTCGATGATTGGACAGTATACTCTATGTTGAAAGATCACTGCAAATGGCTAAGGCTCATGTTGGAATGTTGTCGACCAATCCAGTTATCCCTGAACATAAGGAAGAGCATATTTCTAACCCCTATAGGGATACTATCAGGACACATTGTATGCAAAGAAGGCATCAAGGTTGAATTTGCAAAAATAAAAGTTATCCTCGACTTGAAACCATCGGTAAACCCAAAACAAGTCAAGGTACTACTTGGTCATACAGGATACTACAGGAAATTCATAAGATACTACTCAGACATGACATATCCACTGGAAGAACTATTAAGAAAAGATCAGGAGTTCGACTGGATAGAGGAATGCAACATATCATTTGAAACACTAAAAAGGAAGTTAGTTAAAGCACCCATTTTAAGATTTCCAAATTGGCTGGCTAAATTCCATGTACACATCGACGCATCATGCCTAGAAATAGGAGCAATCCTAACTCAACCAGGGGACGACGAAATGAAATACCCTGTAGTTTACAGCAGCGGAAAACTAAATAAAGCATAGAGAAACTACTCGACAACAGAGAGAGCAGCATTAGGAATGGTCTTTGCACTACAAAAGTATCGACATTACCTACTAGCTAACCCATTCATCTTTTATACCGACCACGAAGCACTAAAATACCTTGTAAATAAACCCTTACACCATGGGAGAATTTGTCGATGGATACTTCTATTCCAAGAATTTGAATTTGAAGTCGTTGTCAAACTAGGAAAATTAAATGTCGGACCTGACCACTTATCACGAATCGACATAGGAGAGGAACCGATAAGAGTCGAAGACGACCTGTCGGATGCACACTTATTTCGAATAGAAGCAGTCCCAGCAGAATTATAGGAATTAGCTCAATTCTTAGAAAATGGACAAGCACCAGAGGGTATGAGCATGAAGAAGAAACAAATTTTAGCCATGAAAGCTACACCGTATAGCCTCATAAATGGATTCTTATATAAAATGGGCCTGGACGACATCCTCAGAAGATGCGTACTATAACATGAAAGAAATAATATCATGTATGAAGCACACTATGGACCGGCGGGAGAACATTTTTAAGCAGACACAACTGCCAAGAAAATCCAACAGTCAGGGTTATGGTGGCTGACACTGTACAAAGACTGTAAAATTTTTCTAAGCCAGTGTGACAGATGTCAACGACTAGGTCGACCTCTACCTAGTACGAAATTTTTTTTGATATCAGTAAACCCAAGTTTGACATTTGAAATTTGGGCCATCGACTTCATAGAAACATTCCCCATACCAGCAAAAAGAACAGGTGCAAGGTACATAATAACTGCAGTAGAGTATGTAACCAAGTGGGCAAAAGCAGAACCGGTCGACACATGTTCTAGTGAGGTAGCTACTAAATTCATCTATGAAAATATAATCACCAGATTTGGATGTCCAATAACCTTAATCAGTGACCAAGGTTCACACTTTATCAATAAAACCATCAAAGCACTAATGGACCAGTTCAAAATCGACCACCGATGTAGTACAGCTTATCACCCTCAGTCGAATGAAGTAATTGAGGCATTCAATAAAACATTAACAAAAGGCCTAACAAAAATCTGTAACACCGACAAAGATGATTGGGATGAAAAGATACCTGTAGTATTGTGGGCATACAGAACTGCATACAAGCGTTCGACCGACCAAGCATTGTTTTGACTAGTCTATGGACAAGAAGCAGTAGTTCCACTACATTTTTGACAGCAAACGCCTATTATAGTAGAAATTCTACATGTCGATGTCGAACAAGGAAGGAAGGACAGATTGATACAATTAAGAAAGCTAGAAGAACACCGACTGATTGCTATACAACAACAATATAACCAAAAACAACAGCAGAAGGCGTGGCACTATCACAACATCAAAAACAAGAACCTTTCGATAGGGGACCTTTCCCTACTATACAACAGTCAAGTAAAAGGGAAACCTAAAAAGCTACATACAGAATGGATGGGACCATATGTTGTCGAAGAGATTCATGCCAACGAATCAGTTTGATTAAGGACGTTACAAGGAATAGTATTTCAGAAACTTGTTAATGGTGCCCAACTAAAATGGTACAAAAATTAAAACAAGTTCAAAAAAAAAACATATAACAACCATAAATGTCAGAAAAAAAATTATAAAAATCTAAAAATACCAAAATAGAACCAACATCCACAACCCAGGATGACAGGAAACCAACGCTTCGATAGCCGACATCAACCCCATCGACATACCACCTTCGACCACTCACATGATCGACATCGACCAATGACCCCAAAGGTCAAATCACGCCTTCATGACTATGGTCAGAACGAGCGCCAAAATCAAATCACCATTAACGCAATCCCCAGTGACCACGCTGGACCATCACTTCCGTCATTAATACACCCATCGACAAGAACGTCAAACGCCCCACCTATAAATACTGGACCAGAAAATGATCAATTACAGTATTTTGAAGAGCGAGAGCAATTCAGCAAACAGAAAACTGAGAACCGAGAACCTATAAGAGAAGTCGAACAAAGAACCGACAAAATGGCACCAAAACAAACCAGAGCCATAGCAAAAACAAAGGAACTACAATCTGTTGAAACCCCATTAATGAGGAGGTTAAGAAACATAAAGAACGCCAAGGTACAAGAAACCTCATGGGCAAAAACATGGGATGAAATCAAGGAATGGGCTTATGTTGACAATAAACTGACACAACAAGCAGAGAAGGTAAACCGCAGTTCTATCATGAACACACTGTTCATGGCAAGTTTTAGAGAAACAAAAGAAATCGCAGTAAAATTCATCATCAGCCGGTACCACAATGGGAAGTTCTACTTCGACAAACCAGTTGAGATCTCGGGCGAAGTCATTTATAAACTAACGGGTCTATCCAACCAAGGTGACCCAGTACCAGTCGGCATAAAAGAAGGGTTGGTAGAAAAATTAACAGGAACTCCCTCCGGAAAGAATTCAAAAGGGCTAATGATTATCCAAATACCAACCCAGATGCCACAAATCGTGGCCAAAATCATAGCAACAGGGCTCAAACCGACAGATCGAGGAAGCGACCTAAAGCTGGATACGCTAGAGGCAGTCGACACGATAGCCACTACAAGAAAAGTATACAGATGGGCTCAGTATGTTGCCGACATGCTTATGGGCATCCGTGAGAAATGAAATGCTAGGATTCGGGTGGGATTATAAGGTTCCCATCGCTAATAATCTGGATAGTAATGTACTACTTGTGCCAGTCAGGGACAAGCAGTTCCAGGAACCAACAAAATTCCATATGTGGAGGTTCAAACCATTTGCACAGACTGGAACACTGAAGGAACTAGAAAATGGAAAAGTACTGTTGGAAAACTGGCTCCAACAGCTAAAAGTTATGACGACCAGATAGAGGGTGCCTCAGAACATCCGATGAAGTCTGCCAAAAACCGCACACATTCAACTGGAGCTTGATCACACTACGGTTTGGTATATGCAGGGTGCAAAGGCAAAATTAAAGACTCTCGACTATTATCCAACAGTCGAAGAGATCTTCCAAGAACTAGCTTGACAGTCCGGCACAAAACTGTCGATAGCAGCAAAGGACAAGGAAGTAAACTTCGTAATCGAAGAACCATTAATAGACCAGGAAAAGGAATAAGATTATGAACTCTGACTATACATCGGCACCTTTGTGTCAGAGGAAACACCAGTAGAGGACACCAATCGACTTCAAATCACAATCAATATACCACCAACGGTCCAAAGGGAAAGCACACAGACAGAGTAGTAGGTAACCAATCCAGCTGAGAAAAGTGTCAGCCCAGCACAACAACTAGAGAGAGGGGAAGAATTAGGAGACATTGAGTCCGACAATCCTGAGTATGCCCTAACCAAAGACAAAGTCAAAAAGCTAGCAGCAGAAATAGCAGCAGCAAGAAAGAAGGCAACTGAGACAAAAGGGAAGGGGAAGTGCAACCTGATCCTTTCAGAATCAGAGGATGAAGAGGAACTGTTAGCTACCATTGTCGACATTATAGAAGAGACCGTAGCAAACAAAGTTTCGATTGATACGTAGTTCTAAAAATTTGTCGAAGCAGGAGCACGGCAAGGTCAGCCGAAAAAGGTAAAAAGCACAAACACTTCAACGACCGAAAACAATGTCGACTTAGTGTCTACACCTCCACCCCCATCTTTAGCCCAGATCACACAGGAATAAATTCCATAGTTACCCTCCATAATCCCAGTTGACATATGAAAAAATGTTGTGCCGAAAACCCTAAAGGAGAGGTTTGACCAAGACAGAGATTTCCAGGAATACATTGAAAAACTACATGAGCTACTCACCTCTGTCCAGAAGATCACCACCAAGTGTCCTCTGATCGAAGCTAGTTGATCAAGACAAATCATTCCCCCACAACCTGGAAAAAAACCCAGAAGCCGAGGACTGTGGGTACTATAAAATCAACAATTGTGAGGAACCCTGACAAGACAGCTCAAGTTGTCGCAAGTTGAACCTCATCCTTCATCGCAGCTGACACCCAACAACTTCCATTAGCCAATGAACCAACAAGAGATGTGGAAGAAGAGAACCTGGAAGAAATCAACCGGGTAATCGACAACCTATTCTCTGAAGTCCCAAAGGATTCACCACCACAAGTCGAGGATCCGACACCTGACCACATCCCCACCACACCAATCACACCCGACCATTCACCATCACCAACACTACTTCCCAACCCAGAACCTGCAACCGAACCATCTGCACCTGAACCACCTTTACCTGAACCATCAGTACCAAAAACATCCATATATGAACCCTCTACACAAAATCCCCCAAATATAGACCCAGCTACATAACTGATCCCAGAAACCCAACCAAAAGTACCACTAACCATTGCATACTAGCAACCAGACAATCCACTACCAGAAAATCAACCACAGGGAAGTCTAACCCTTACGGATGCACAAGCACAGCAGCAAGCAGAACAAGATAGGCATAAGAGGAAGAGAGACAGAAAGAAGAAGGACCACAAACCAAAGAGAATCACAAGCGGCAATGGTCCACATTAGCCAACTTGCGTCGACCACTGCAGTCAATGTAACAAAGCTGAAGGACGAAGAGTTGGGACAACTCTTGGAAACTCTGGCCATCAAAGCAAAAATAAGAAGCCAGACTAGATGAAAGGAGCTCGACGACATTGAGAAGGAACAATTCGAGTTCCTCTTAAAATGCAGAAACCTAGCACAGTCTGTGATACTAGAACTGATGGAGGTCAACACCGACAAGACACTTGAAAAGGCATATCATCTGTTTGAAAGCATGGTGTCAACCCTACAAGTACAGATGTAGAATACGAAGGAAGAACAAAAAGAAGAAACATCTAGATTGCAGATGCAGTAGCACACAGCCTTCTCAGAAGCCTACAAAGTGCTTCAAGACCACATGGAAGAGTCTGTCATAACAGAAGGGGTACTACGGGACTGGCCTACTTATTATGGGCAAGTCTTCTAGCAGACCCGACAGACTCGACAACAAATACAAGAATTGGAAAAGAGAAAAAGCATGGAAGAAGCAATGAGAAGCACCATCCAAGATCAAATCGTGCTGGAGATAGCCAAACTGCAAAGACTTGAGAGACAAGCACACCAGTGGATGCAGCAAGAACTCCCGAGCTTGGAGAAATTAGACACCATATACCCACAGATGAAGAGGCTTCTGAAGACAGCAGAAGAGAAAGACGAGTTTATGGGTCCCGACATGGAAAGGATAGCAGACCTTTCCATTCCAGAGAATATGTCGACGCTATCAAGCATTACCACATTGACCATCGACATCCAGAAAGTACTTCAAAATTGGACAAAATTCCAACATCAGGTGGCCATTACAGCAGAAGCAATTGTTGAAGTATGCAGACAAAAATGACCAACCATCCGACTTCATAGCCCATAAAATACAAACAAGCAAATAACTACTTTAGACAGTCAAAGAATTTTTTAGTACCTCCCCTGTTTCTTCGGGACGAAGAAAGGTTTTGTTCATGGGGGAGATGTTGGAGGAGCTAATCGGTAAGCCGACTAAGTCGATCGGATGACTAATTAGAGATTAGGTCGGTCGCATAAGGTTGTGTTGGTTGATCGAACCGACAGGTAGTTATATGTAATTGTTTGTAAACCATATATATTAAGTTGTTGAGCCAGATGAGAACTTGGTTCAGTTCTGTGTTTGTATGGACCCTTCTAATATAATATAATCTGTTATTCCTCATCTATGTTCTTATCTCTTGTCTCTGTTATGTCTGTATGCTTTAATGTGTATTATTGGTAACCCTCTGGGATCCGTGATATTACAACACATCAACCTGAAAGGTCCTTTCCTCTCTATGTTTATCTGCATATTGTTTTTGTTGATTTTGGGAAACCTGCAAATTGCCTTTTAAAAGCTTTAAAATTTCTTGGCTTTCTTCCACCCAATATTTAGATTTTGGAGCTCTACAATCACCAAATATCATATCAGCAAATGTAAGTGCATCATAACCATATAATTCTCTGAAAGGATACATCCCTATTGACATGTGAAAGGTGGTGTTGTAGCAAAACTCACCCAAGTGTAGCCATTTTGTCCAAGTTTTTTGTTGTTCTCCCACATAGTTTCGAAGGTACCCTTCCAGCCATTTATTCACCATATTTGTTTGTCTATCAGTTTGGGGATGGTAGGTTGTACTTAGAGTCAACTGAGTTCCCACCAATCTGAAAATTTCTTGCCAAAAAGCACTCATGAATCTACCTTCTCTATCACTCACAATGCTCTTGGGGAGCCCATGCAATCTAAATATTTCTTTGAAAAAAAGGTCAGTCACTTTTGTAGCACTAAAAAGAATATTTAATAGCAAAGAAATGAACAAACTTAATCAATCCATACACTACCACATATATGCAATCCTTGCCCAAATATCTGGGCAAACCGGTGACGAAATCCATCGATATATTGTCCCATTTTTTATTTGGAATGGGAAATGGTTGTAATAAACCAATTGGGTATGTGAGTTATGATTTGTTTTGCTGACATACCTTACATTCATTCACATACTTCTGAACATTTTCCTTCAGCCCCTTCCAATAGAACCTTTGCCTTAGTTTCCTATAGGTTTTGAAGATCCTCGGATGGCCTGCTAGTGGGGAATCATGTGCTTCCTGCAAAACTTTGTACTTAAGCTCTGAATATCGAACCAAATAAATTATGCCCTTATACTATATCATCCCATTCAAAATTCTGTAGTTATCATCTCACATGAGTCCATATAATACATCACAAGCAAAGTTATCTTTGGCATATTCAAATAGTAGCATGTCTTTCCAATTTTTAGCAATGTCCGTGAGAGAGAAAGAAGGTCTTCGAGATAATGCATCTGCTACAATGTTATTATTTCCTTTCACATATTCAATATCAAAATCATAATCTTGTATCTTACTTACCCATTTTTGTTGCCTTTCATTTATATCCTTTTGGGTAAGGAAGTGTCTTAGACTATTGTGGTCAGTTTTCACCACAAACATGTTTCCTATCAAGTATTGTCGAAATTTGGCCAAGGCATGAATGATGACCAACATTTCTTTGTCATATATGGATTAAATCTTTTCATGAGGCTGCAACTTTCTTCTCTCAAAGGCTATAGGGTGTTGTACTTGCTTTAGGACAGCCCCTACTTCTCCACATGAGGCATCACATTCAACAACAAAAAGCTTAGAAAAATCAGGTAATGCAAGTATGGGACAACTACTCATTACCTATTTCATTTTTTGTAAGGCCTTTTCAACATATCCATTCCACTTGAAAGAATCCTTCTTAGTCAAATCAGTGAGTGGAGAAGTCAACTTGGAGAACCCTTTCACAAACTTCCTGTAGTATGTACATTTTCCAATGAAGCCTCTTAATTCTATGATGTTTTTTGGTGATGGTCATTCTAAGATAGCCCTGATATTTTACATGTGCAATTTCACTCCATATTTCCCAATAATGTGCCCAAGATATAATAGTACTTCCATCCCAAATTCACATTTAGACATCTTATCATACAAAGACTGTTCTTGCAAAGTTTTCAACACAATCTCTAGGTGTTGCAAGTGCTCTTCCCAAGTTTTACTATAAATGAGAATATAATCAAAGAAGAATAAAACAAACCTTCTAAGTTGCTTGCAAACGATTCTACTCATACATGCTTGAAATTTATTTGGATCATTAGTAAACCCAAATGGCATAACAAGAAATTCAAAGTGACCATAATGACATCGAAAAGCAGTCTTTTGCACATCTTCCTCCTTCATCCGAATTTGGTGATAACCAGATCTAAGGTCAATTTTGGAAAAGTAATTAGCTCCAAATATCTCATCAATACTAGGAATATGATATATATTCTTGATGGTCTTCTTGTTCAAAGCTCTAAATTCTATACACATCCTCAAAGTTCCATCTTTTTTCTTTACCAACACTACTGAAGAAGCATAAGGGCTAGAGCTTGGTCTAATGAGTCTCAAATCTAAGAGTTCTTGAATGGCCTTCTCAATATCATCTCTGAACTTCTTGGGATTTCTATAAGGTGGTATTTGAATGGGTGAAGTACCCTCCTCCAAAACAATGTTATGCTCAACCCCCCTATCAGGTGGTCTACCATGTGGAAGATCTCTAAAAAAAAATTCATATTTGTGCAAAAGTGTCTCTATCTCCTTTGGGTGTTTAAAAACTCTGATTTTTGGCTTGGTAGAGGTGATATAACATTCAACAGCCCATTCTATATCACCAAGCCTCAATATAGATCTCATACTATTGCAATTTACTACCTGTTTTGGGTAAGTTTGCTGCCCTCTCACAACCTTTAGTACACATGTTGAATCTTGAAATTTCATTTTAGGAATTTGATAATTTACTGAATGCTCTCCTATAGAATACAGCCATTGCACTCCCAAGACTACATTGGTATCAGCAACATCAACCACATAAAAACTATCAACAAAAGTATAGTTACCTATGGTGACTTGTAGCTTTGGAATCCATGTGTTGCATTGCATTGTGTTGTGACCTGGAATGACAACTATGAAGCCATCGAATGGTTCACTTGGTATCTTTGTTTTCTCCACCATCTCTTCATCAATGAAATTATGTTTAGATCCTCCATCTACCAAAACGGAATCTCTTTGTCCCAATACCACACCCTTGCATCGAATAGTGTGATAGCGAGGCACTGCTGAAAGTACTGCCATTCTTGCTTTGTTCGGTGAAGGTTGATTTTCTTCATGTTTTTCTTATTAAGCTGTTGTCTCATATACATCCTCTTGATATGAAATTTTCCATTCTTCATCCATACCCCCTTCATACTCATCATTATCATAAAATATTTCTATGTATTGAGCTTTTCCTTTAGCACATTTATGCCTTAGTGTCCATGGTTGGAAGCATGTGAAGCACAATTTTTTCCTTCAAAGTTCATCTCTATTTTGTCATTCTTTCTTATTCTTTTCATATGTATCTCTTTGCCAAAAATTATTATCAGGTACATCCTTTTTCCAAGGCTTTCTTTCAAATATGAAGTTAGTCTTGGGAGTAAATCTTGATCTAGGAAGCACATTTTGAAGATCTCTAGTCAAGCTCATTGCATCATTTAAGTTAGCAAGCTTGTGGGCTTTGACCAAACCTTTTAAGGGCTCTTCCAAACCTTCAGTGAACAACAATACTAACCTTCCCATAGATACATTAGCCACCGTAACTGATAATCTTTGGAATTCCAACATATACTCAATAGGAGTCCCTACCTGCTTCATTTGTTCTAGTTCTTTGAAAGACAATTCAGGATCTTTTTGCTCAAACCTTTCTAATACCCTGTCAACAAATTCCACATATGTTTTAACCTGATCATGACACAAGGTTTTCAGGCCATGGAACCACCATTCATTTCCATCTCCATCCAAGTGAAAAATATCCATTTTTAAAGCATCTTCTTCCACCATTGGATTTAGCTGAAAATACACATCCAACTTTTGCACCCAAGTG
The DNA here is from genome assembly GCA_001517045.1 of Pseudotsuga menziesii. NCBI lineage: Eukaryota > Viridiplantae > Streptophyta > Pinopsida > Pinales > Pinaceae > Pseudotsuga > Pseudotsuga menziesii. The sequence goes on along the minus strand of LPNX010024410.1, from coordinate 53,187 downwards.
TTAGCAGAATTTTGAGATGAACCATCAAAAGTAGGGAGTGGAACTTTACCTATGGCACAATTCAATTATTTGTTTTGGTGTAGAGACTTATTGTCCTCCTTTTTTAGTTTGTTTGCCATGGTGAAGTACTGCTCAAATGTTATACTTCTCCTACACTCGTTGTCCAATTTAGCTCATTCTTTTGTTATTATATCAATTTCAAATTGAATATTAGTCTCTTCATTTGGAATAAGAAATTTAGGTGCAGCAGGCCTTAGTGTGCTCTAAAATTCATGGGCTCTATTATGAGGTCTTGTTCGTGAGAAAATATGCAAACCCATTTTCTTCTTTTCCGTTGATTGTGAACTACCACTATCTTCTATTATCCCTTTCCTTCCCATTTGACTAACCATCAATTCAAATCCTTTTGCTATCTGTTGGGTCATGTCTACCATATGTTGGGTCATGTCCTTGGATATTTCTTCAAACAGGGGTTTTATAAGTTTGAGATACTCCATTTTCTCCTTAGTGTATTCTTCTCCCTCATGAGCCATAGCTTTAGTCAAAGGTACCCTTTTTTCTTCTAGTTCTTCTTCTACAAGACGAGCACCTTCCAATTTAGATTCTAAGGGTGGCGGTTTATTTATTTGACTCCTTTTTAACACCATCAGGTTCCAATACCATGAGGTGATACCACTTGTAATGTCCCTTTTTTAAATTTTTACCAAAATGCCCAATTTTCCAATTTTTTCACAATTTTGGCTCTTGACTAGTTTTAGTGTCTTGGTCTCCAAATCAGCCCAATTGCTCCCAAATATTCAGAGAATGTGTATGAATGATATAATAACTTAATTATTTTGTTCAGGGATGTATTATGTCCCTCCAATCACTTATGGAAGTCTATACTAAATTATGAACAAGATAGATGATTTTACTCGTAATTTTGGGCTCAAATCCCCCCGGGGTAAGTGGTAGAAATGGATTCCCAAATGTATATAAACCCACTATAATTCTTAAATTGAAGTAGGGGATGTGTAGAAGACATTATCAGAGACTCATATGCATAACCAATCGACCTCCCACGGCTGTTATCACTTATTTCAATCAGATATAAAAAACTAGTTTTGGACCCTTGGGGAAATGAGGTGTAGTCATGCTCCATTTGCTATGAAATCCGACCCAATGGCCACAAATTATTAGTTACTAAACATGAAACCCATAATATACTTTTATTGCAGTCCATTAATTCATAAATCATCAATAGTTTATACATCCATTCGAATCCATCAATATTACAAGAGTTTACAACAAGGTAGTGGCGAAATGGCACTGTTTCTTCATTATTGAGCAATAATACATGAGATTTATTGGCCTCTAAACTTGAGATATTTCTTAAATTAAATAGAATATATTTTACATCAGAATACAAAATATTTGATTAAGAGAAGATTTCTAAAATAGATGAATAGCTCACCAAGGGTGCCTCACTCCATAGAGCTGAAATATGGTGAGAAATCTTGAAATGAAAGGAAGAACAAGTTGAACATGATATGTCCACGAGATTCTGTATCTTGCACCTATAAATTATGACTCCATTGAAACTCTTTGAAAGACCTGATTGGCCTCTCCAAACACCAACTAGGATGGGAATCTTTCACCCTCGAAACTGGCTAAGGCATGAACTAGTCATCCACTAGCTCTCTCTCTTCACAATAACAATTTTCACAAATGATCAAAAGGGAATTCTCATGGATGATCCCTGCATTTTATAAACAGTATTTGTCTTCTAAGGTTCCAAATCCATCCATAAACCAAAGCCAAGTCGAATTGGTGTGACTTCTCATGCTATGCCATGTGGCCTCTCTCTTCACCTTCCCTCTTCTCCCAAATTCAAGTAGGGGCTTCTTAGCCTTCTCAAAATCCCATGAGAGCCCTATAAGATGCTTTATTTAGGCCTGACATGTCAGATATGTCAAATGTCAGCCTTCAAATATGACTTGTTTCATAGCTGTCATAGAATCTCCATCATTGGTGTCATAGATGTCATAAATGTAAGGGGAATCTAGCCAAGTGTCCATGAAACTCCCATTTGGCTCTTCCTCTCCCCATGTAAGTTACAATTCATCCAAAATTAGACCTATGAAGTATATGGACAAGTATATTAACCTTATAATCCATCCAAAAAAATTAGGCTTCCCGTAACATAGGAATTCTAGCTTGAGTGGGCCCCATAGTCTCCATGTGTCTCCATTCTCCGTAGCCATTTCATTTTTCACTTGCATTCATTTAATTAAATCCATTAAATAAATATGTATTCCTTCTAATGTCTAAACACCATTTATTAGCTCCCTTATTAATTTCCCAATGTTTCCACCCAACCTAGGGAACTAGTAGGATTGATGGAATTTTCCTGTTATGCAATTATTTGAATGGGGACATTACAATTATCACCTTTCAAGATTAGATACTTTCAGTATCTTTCAAAACATTTGTAAACCCTTCCAACAATTCCTCATTTACATTTTCTATCCATTATGAATCAATTTCCTTGTCATAGATTTGTCATTTGTAAAATTAATCTTTCTCAAAAAATGTTACAGTTACTATATTCAAGTACTTCGATAGAAGTTTTGAAATCTATTTATTTTATTTCTTATTACTTTCTTTATAAAGTATATTCTTAGCATATGGAGTTATCTAAATTATGTTTTTCCATATATGCAATTGATTAATCAGATGATATCATCTTGCTAACTTTTCATAATAATCAAGGAATCACACTCGTTCTAGAATTTAAATTTTTCCATCAAGGAATTTATCTTTTGCTTTCGATTACAACTTCTATCATCTTCATTTTAGTTTGGTGAAATTCCTTGCTACCAAGTGTCCCTGTACATCACACTCACAATCTTTTGAAATGGATTATTTACATCATTTCTCTTTAGTAGACATTATTTTAAGCAAGACGTAAAATTATTGATATGCATGTAAAGCAACATAAACCTATATTTGCACAAGTATGCCAATTGAAGTTACCGTTAACATGGTCATGCATTCTTTTCCGCATGTACATATCCTTACAATCTAATGAAATCAAGCATACTTATCATCTCTTCTACATGCTTCATGCTCTTTTTCTTCCTCTACGTGATGGTAAACAAGAGAATCAAAACCTATCATATATTTTCAAAGCTTACTTTTAATTCATCATTTAAGCCTACTATAGTTATTCATAACCTTATAGATGTCAACTTCAACTTAGCTATTCTTTATCATAGTGTTCGTTCAAATTTATACAACTTTACGAGACATTACCACATTTAATCCTTGTGTATCGGTTGGTAAAGTCAAATATATCACATTTTATAATAATCAATTCTTCAAAGAGTACACAACATAACTGTACGTAGATGAGTAAACTACTTGGTTAGGTCCTCCATTGAATCTCTTAACTTGACTATTCATCCATCAACTTGGTGTCTATAATAAAATATATTCATTATTTATGCCTAGTAAATGAAAGATAAGATGTATGCTAAACTAATAGCTTTTCTTTGCAACCAAACCATCTCTTTATTGCAAACCATCTACTTAAATATAACCCTGTAGAAAATAATATTCACACAACATTTACCCTTCCCATTAAATATCATAACTAATTCTATTTTATTAATAAATTTCCTCATTAATAAAAACTTATTCCTCATTAATAAAAACTTAATACTAAATAGAATATCTATTATATTTAAACACAAATAGCATATATGTATAAATATATATACATCAACATATTTCAAGTAATATTTAATCCCTTAGTAATTTCTTCATATGATTTTAACCTAATCATGATTTTCTTCATCCATAAATCTCGATCCTTTGAGAGTATTACATTGATCCAAGATTAACTTTTTAGACTTTTATAAAAGGATAGTGATTATGCATAAGAATATGGTATTCCAACAACAAAAAGAAGTTTCTAAAATAATTTTCTATTTAGATTGTACAAGTCATACTTGAGTATAAGATTCCAATCACAGGGCAAGAACTTACCATCTAAAGGAAGAAAACTTAAATCTCTTGTTGAGGGAAAGAAAACTTAAATCTCTTGCTTTTATCTATACACCAAAGTATTTAATTTTAAATGCAACTTTTCGATAAAGACAAAAGAAAAATAAATAAACACGTCCATGCAAATCCTTATTTGCAATTAAATAGTTATATTCACACCATTACATTAGTAGTGCTATCATTTACACACAGAATTTTTACTTGTTTTTAAATGGATAGCTAATATCCATTTTACACCTTTTAAGACAATGTAAGTATAATTACAAACTACATTTATAATAAAATGGAATTATTCGAAACCAATTTACCATCATTATTCTTCTAACATAAGAATAGAGCTTATTTGAAGTGGACTACTAAAGAATTGATTTCAATTTTTTTCTTCCTTCTGGCTTTGTTGGCTTAAGTTTTCTACTTGTTTTTACATTTTGTAGAGTATCACTCTTTAGATTCTAGTGTGTATTTACTTTTTTTAAATTATTTTATTTTAATATAAAATTATAAGATTGGACATATCATCTAACATATTTATATATTATTTTATATCATTATTAACAATTGATCTAGATTAGGGCTTCGTCCTAATTAACTAGAGGATTCACATATACTGAAGGCAATCACCCCAAAACTAAGGGATGTGTCTTAATTTTTCTTTTTCTTCTCATATATATATAACAATGAAGGAAAGGAATAGTCAAGGCCATGCCTTTCTTTCCCAACTATATAGAATTAGTAGAAAATAAAAACTATACGAGGAGGTCCATTGTACGATCTAGTAAGGGGGGATGTGTAACTCCTTTCGTGATCATCCTAGAGTTTGCAGGTGTCCTTTATTATAGTAAATATTATAAAAATAACATGTCGACCCAAATTATATTTGAAATATTTAGAACCACTAATGTATAAACTACTCAAATTTGATAAATTAAAACCATAAACCGTTGGGTTACACACTTTCTCAACATTTCCACTCTAAAAAGAGATTTGCATTTCTAGAGATTTGATCTCTCTCGACTCTGAGTAGAGGGCCTTTTAGATATATTTGTGCTAATACTTGTAAAAACTGAACAGTTCAAAAGAAGTTATACATGAACAACCACATGCCATCGAAAAAAAAAGGAAAGAAAGAATGAATAAAACAAACTCTCGCCTTCCAAAGCGCCCAATATCCAAATACTTGACCTTAATCAAGGCAACAAAATCAATCAAACCAATTAATGTCACACTCCCACCTTCTCCTTCGTAGGTTAAGAAATTAGCAATAGTGAGCAACCAGTGAAAAGATGTATAGTTCAAAAGCATATGGGAATAGAAACAAATACGATCGTGGGAATTGGCCCTCTCATCTTTCTGTAAAGAAAGGAAATATATAAATGTATATAATTTGGACGAAGATGGACTTTATGAAAACATGTATTCTTCATTTCAATAGACACACACACACACATATATATATATAGTCTATTGGTTGTAGCTTGGGTGGTTGGGAGGAATGAATGTTATCCTCCCCACCCAGGTTCAATTCTTATAAGTGACATGTATGCTCTTGTTGAGCCACTATGAATATATGAATTATGAATGAATGTAATCTCGATTCTAAGGTTCACCTCTTACCATGAAACCAGATATTCACTTTCAGAGATTTGATATTTACTTACTGATTGCGAAAAGAGGCAATTCCCCAACATTCCTTAATTAATCATTTCTTAAAAAATATTAATATTAATATTTTTAATCCTCATTCCTTAATTGTCAATCAAAGAAATCATTTCTTTAATCCTTAATTTTCATTTCCTATATAAAAAAAAATCTTCAATTTATACTTATATTTTCTATTTTAAGAAATGGCCACTTCGAATTATCGTCTTTAGTGGATTACTAAAAGGTTAAGATCAAAGGTATTTTTTTTTTTTTGTCAACGGAAAATATCTTTGCATCATAGATGCAAGATAGACCACTTTACGGGAATGGACACCCTGACCTGTGGGGGATATTTTCCCTTTTCTTTACCACATTTAGCCAATTGAGCCACTCAATAGAGTCTTAAGATCAAAGGTATTATTCTCATTTGTCTTACAATAGCAATTTTTTTCTTTCTATCCATTCGTTAACAATGAACATGTTCGTTTCCACCTTTATATTATCCATGTATTAATAATTATTTGTTTAATTTCTCACGTATACACTTTTATGTGTATAAACTAATATATATTAATTATGATATTTTTTACTAATTTAAATGTATATTTACATATATTAATATTTATAATTGTTTTTCTTAAAATTAATGGCTTTTCTATTATAATAATAATTACAACAACAATAATAATAATAACCTCAATAATAAGTTATTAGTAAAATTTAGCTTATTTTCTCTTTTTTTAAGGTTTATAGTTGTAATTACATAAGTAATAGAGACTTACGATCATGCATATTGAGCTTGCCAGAGTACTAACTCATTCACCATTTTATCCAAAACTAAGTGTAACTTAAAAAGATACCCAAAAACTTAAGACTAGACAAGTAAAGAGTTATTCTTCTTACAGTGCGTTGCTACACCAAGATGACACTCCCCATCATGAACTAGATTCTCATGGCTTCTAGCCATCTACCTCTCCCACTAGTGGATTCTTGTCCATATCATTTAGTTGTGTCAAATCTTTCAATTTCCTAAGTCTACAAATGCAATTTACAACTTAGGAATTACACAATAATACTTACATGCTGTTACCCGCTAGACCTTGGCCTTAGCTTCTTCCCGTTAATATACACATTATACATTTACCTTTGTATTTCCAATAATAGAGGTAGCATAGGGGATGTTAAAAATAATTTTAGTACTAGATAATTATTATCTGTTCACTTTATCAAATTGTTTTTGGATTCAAATTTATTTAATTTATTATTAGTATATATAAACATCTTAATTTTGGTTTTATAAAATTTAAAAAAGCATCACATTATTTGAAATATGTAAATGTTTCATTAAATTGTGTATTATAAAAAACTTTTGCACTTCAAAGGATTTAATCTCTTTTACTACTTGATAAATATAAAGTTAAGATGGATCTATACTAATTTATTTTATTATAGTGATATTTTTTTCCATTTGTATTAAAAATCTTTTTTAAATATCTAATTTATTAATATTACAATCATAACATAGTTAAATATACATTTATTATTATATTTGCAATTTTAGTGGTTTACAAATTTATTGATTACAAATAATAAAGAAAAATACTAATAATATATTAACATTATCATTATTACTATTTTATTTATGTTTTTTAAAATATTATATTGAATCAACGTATAAACATATATGTTATAATATTTAATATTAGATTGTAATATTAATATAGATTTATTTTATAATTGTATTTATGTTATTCTAATTTAATATTTTTTTTCTAATTTCAATTATTAATATTATATTTATGTTTCTTTAATTTAATAATTTTTTCATAATTTTAATAATTACTAAATATAGTATATACTTCTTTTTATTATTTTTTCCTTATTAATCATATATATATATATATATATAACTTATATCACCCACCAACCGAGATTGTAAAAATTATTAATGACTTAACTAAGTAATTCCCATTATAACAATCTCACAAATTTAACATGTTTCATTACTACGTGCAAAGTAATTCCCCTTGGGTGTAGCTTGGGTGGTTGGGAGGAATGAATGTTACCCTCCCCACCCAGGTTCTACTCTTGTAAGTGACATGATGCTCTTGTGGAGCCCTTTGTAATAAATGTTGTGAATGATGAGCTGGCCATACCTTGATTCAATTTGAATATCAGGTATTGGGATTTTCCGTGGAGTAGCCCTTTAACAAATGGTGAACCACATTTAAAAAAATAATAATAATAATTCCCCTTGTAACAATCTCACAAATTTAACATATTTCAATATTACATTCAATATCGTATAAGAGCTACAAGGCTTAAACATCTCAACAACTTTAACAAATTACATAATCATATTTGTGAAAACACCTTAAACTTTTAAATTCATTAGCATCTTCACTTTTGAAGCAATTTCATGTTTCTATAATTACTTAGTCTCTTTAATAGGTCTCTTATGATATTTTATTACTCAAATTATTATGAAGACTTAATATACTTAATCTCTTTAATATGTTTCTTTTTATGATATCTTAGTCTTTTTAATATGTCATATTACTCTAAAGATCTGAAGATTTAATATATTTGGTTTTTTAATATTCTATTAGTCAAATTATTATAAAAACTTAATATATATGGAGTTAGGATAAATTTATATTATTTAATTTAAATAACAATTCAATATGTGTGTGTTTCCGACGGGGGACATTTATAAACAATTCAGTGATATTATTTTGACTGTACTTATAGCAAAAAAAGAAAAACTAATGTTTAACTATACAAAAAAAAAAAAATTTATTAAATTGCGAATTTATAGCACATTTCATTGGTCAGTCACTAGGTGACGTCTGCCTTGAAAAATGCTCATCCAGCGTTGGCAGCGGAGGTGAGGTAAGCATTTTTTTAATGAGCTTGGTTTAAAGTGTCAATTCATTAAATGGCTCAGTCCTATGGGTGGTATCAGGGTCCCAAAAATCCCGCAAGAAATATGGGGTTTTAGAGATTTAAAGTAAATATCATAATTGCGGAGAATTATGCCTAAAGGTAAACCACAAGGTAAACCTAGCCCTGTTAGCTTTCAATATCTTTTGCTTTAGGCATGGTGGTTATCTGAACAATGGCCAAGCTTTCTGCATTTTGTTGTTTGATCGCCCTTATCGCCTTGTTGGGTGTTGATAATGCCCATGTCAACCATGATTTTGATGTAACAGGGAAGGTTTACTGTGATAAATATGCTTCTGATTCCCCACCAGGATCTCTCCCCCTATGATCCGGATTTATGCGTGAACGAAATGAAAGAACATATACAGAATCATAATAATAGACATTTTGCAAATATAACAGAGATACAGTAAACACATATTCTATTAAATGGCGAAAATAGAACAGACTGTAATACAATTGCTAGAATGGTGGTAGCTATCTCTGAGAAGAGATGTGGCCGCTACGCTCATTCGTGCCAAGATGAATACAAAATGAGGCCAAAGGGGCCTATTTATAATAAAAATGAGGTGAGAACCCCAAAAGTCCCAAAACGTAACCCTAGAAGATGAACCGTCATAAAGTTTGCGGCCCCATGGTGGTAAGTTGAACAGTCAACTTCCCGGGGTCATAACTTTTGCATACGATCTCCGATTTGGGCGTTCGAGAACTCGTTGGAAAGGTCGGTCTAAGCTTTACAACTTTTGGTCGGCCAAATGCATGCCGAAGGCAACCATTTGGCCCCGAATCTCCAAAAAACGTCGTTTAAGGCCTCAAAACGGCCCCGGAAGCTTAGGACTCGAAAAACTGCCGAAAAATAACTAGGAAACTGCCACAATGGACAAATGTTTTGAGCCAGTGGAATAGGTGGGTGGCCACCGATCTCCATCTGGATCACCCTATTCCTGGTAAGCAAACATTTGGTTTGGTTTCATAGATTTCCATTATGTTTTACATTTTCTTATAGTTGTTGTCATTTGGGCCACTGCATTTTCTTGATTTTAAGATACATTAAAGTTTAATCTGGTGTTGAAGAATAGATCCGGTGTTGTGATTCTCTATTTAGAACGATGTTTGTGTTTTCTTAGAAAAAAACACAAAAAACAAATCAAATCTATTGAGCAAATCTCTGTTTGAAAATTTTACGGCAGATGGATTTCACTTCTCTGTTTTGAAAATTTTCTTCTCTGTTTTGGAAATTTTACCACGGATTGATTTCTCTTATTTGTTTTGAAATTTTTACCATGGATGGATTTCTTCTTTATGTTAATAATGACTTGAAACAACGGACCTATGGTTTCTAAAAATTCCAATTTGTATATGCGGTTCTACCTTATGATAATATATATTGAGCATTTGAATTGGCAGTAAAACCCATATTCCGAATTTCATCCTTTTTCAAGTAGATTTCATGATAATTGAGGATCGAACTTCATCCTCTGTCAAGTAGATTTCATGATATTTGAGGATCCAGTCAGTGTATACTTTGAAACACTGAAAGAAGCAAGAACCCAAACCATAAATTAATTTATATATGTGTTTTTGATTTTAGATAGATCTGAAGAAGGCACATGATATTGATTTACAGTTTTGATCTTGGGTTTTTCATTTTTTTAAGGGATGGTTGTTTTTGAATAAATACCAAGGTGAAATACTTGTGCACATCTAGTCTAATACGCAGTTGAGAATTTAAAGAACTTTCAAAGGTTGTGAAGCTTGAGCATGCATATCTGGCTTAACGCAAATGGTCGATATATCAAATTCAAGAAAACTGAAACTAGAGATATATATGAAACCTAGGATCTCTACCTTACAATCTTTCTCATTACAGGATCTATTTTTGTATATTGTGTGTATAAATTGAAGAGAGGAGAAGGGAGCGAATGAATTATACCAGTGAACCCATTCCTGCATGTTATGTTCACTAGGACTAGGAGCATCTTGGTCTGCCATTACCTGATCAATGTAGATGTGCATGCATTCAGAGAAGAAAACTGATGTTTGAAACTGATAAAGATAACAAAACTATCTATTCTTTCTGTGAAAGAAAAGTTGAGGGATACTGGAATTAATTATTCATAAAATGGGTACCAGGGTATAGAGACTGTCGTCGAAGTGTCGGCCTACTATTTGCATATTTGGGCGGTCCATAGTTGCAGAGGATTTGATTTCGTAGCCATTAGTGACCTTCTTGGATCCATAGTAAAACACCATGTCCATAGAAGGCACGGACATATCAATAACATCCCTTATCACTCTTCCTACTACTAGGGGATCTGTTGAATGTGCCATTGAAGCAGAATACTCCCAAATATTTCTTCTTTTCTTGCTCTCCTCTCAACAAAATCCACGGTTGAACTCGGAGCAAACTGGCGAATGTATAAGAGGTATCTAAAGGCATGTAAATAAAAGGAATGAAATGGATCGACATGCTGCCTACCACCTGTGCGACAACAAGGCGAATTTGTGGAGCACCACGTACCTGGGCTCAGTAGAGTATCTGGGTTCGAAACCTATCATCTATATGCACCTACCCCCACGTCTTCTGTTTTTCTTTTCGCGCCTTTTTCATTCATTTCAAGCAACCTAAAAAAATCCCCGCATACATTTATTATTTAATATATGTTGTACTTTCTAATGAGGAAAAATCTTGCATTACCTGGAATCTAAAATTGGGAAATTATGAGATTTAAACCATATCAATAATTAAAAAATGTGTTGTAAATTGGAAGAGTTGGATCAAACTCAACAACTCTGATCGTTTTACCTGCAGAATGACTATATTTACCTGCATAATTTACCCTTGATTAAATGCATTGCTATAGAACTTTTAGAACACAACGTTTTCTAGTATACCAATGGCTATAAAGCAACTAAGAACTTAATAAGTATGTTATCTCCAGGATTTTCATTCTAAAATGAGTGCTTTGTGAAGAATTTGAAGTTCAATGATTTCGTGACTCGTAGCAAGGAACCAAATATTCCAAGTGCAAAGGCATTTCGACAATTTCACAGAGAAGGAAAAAAAGTTGTCCCTCCCTCCAAATGCAAAAAAATAGATCATTCGAAAAACCTAAAGAAAACAAGAGTTTAGAAAAAAAAAATAGAAATACAAGTTACCAACAGAATGCATTCTTTGTTGGAATATTGAATACATCCACTCACCTAACAAGAGTTTAGCAAAAAAAAATGGAAATACAATATCTGGATGCGCAAAATGGAGTTTTTTCTGCTAATTATACAATATTTTATGTATCCCCAATAATTCCTTTTTTACAAAGAAATTTATGCTTACACTTATCCTGAGCCCAACCTTCATCAGTACTACCAATTTGGCTGGTTGGTTTAATTAAAAATTAGGTATGAGGCTTATTGCTTTAGTAAAAAATAAGGTGTTCACACAGCAGAGGATTTTGAAAAACAGATTTGCTGGGAAGTTTGTGATCTAGTAACTTATAATTATGAATAGATTTATTGTTTATTTGTTCGAAATTATAGGTCATCTTCAAATTATAAATTACTTGGTAAAATTGTATGGTAAATTTTTATAATGAATTCATGTAGATTAAGTGAAACTACGAATTTAGAAAAAGTCTTTGTAAGTTTTAGAAGAGTTTTCACACAAAATGAAGTGAGTTTGTCCAATTATTAACTTTCTCAAACTAAAAACAATGAACTTAAATATATACAACCTGAGATGCATATAGCGCCTAAAAACATATAAACATGTGAATAATGTATCAAATGGTTTAAAGATTGAAAATGGATTGTCATTCTTGGGGTTTTTTTACTTAGCATTGTTCTTCCTTAAGCCTTCAACCAACCACTTTATATTCTTATTGTAAGTTTGTATTTGAATCAAATTTCAATTGAATCACTAATTTCAAATTTTAATTGAAAGCTTTGAGATCAGAGAAGATAAATATATGTCTCCCCCGTAAAAGTCCATGTGATGCTCATTGTTCTTTTATGCCAAATTTACACCCTCAATTTGGAAGAGGTGTTTATTTTAGTTGTGATAACTTGTTCATTCGACTAGGATCAAAGAGTCTTCCCCCTCTATCATTTGCAGAGATTATATGAATGGGTTCTTGTCTTGTTTTTTTATTTTATTTTATTGTATACAGTTTTGATAAAATTCATGTTTTTTAATGTTAAATTAAGTAGACATCTTTTACAGTTTTGATAAAATTCATGTTTTTTAATGTTAAATTAGTTGGACATCTTTTAGCTTTGGCTATATTGTTGATAAATTCTTTTAGACTAGTTAGAATTTTCTTCAATTTCCATATGGCTGATCCTTTTTTATAATAAAAAGTTGGATGTTTTTCTGTTAAGAAGACTTGAGTTTTGAAATATCACATAGTTAGTTGGGAATCATTGACTAATGTTGTATGACATTTATTTATTTTTTTAAAAGATGGTTAGGGTTCGTTTATCATTGCGATGTGGAGAAATCTATAATTGTTAATTTGTATTAAGAGAAGTTTTTAAATATACAATGATGTAAAGAATATATTACATAAATTTATTTTAAAATATGCATTATCTAATAGATTGTAACATCTATCTCTATATGTTGTTGTAATACAATATTTTACAAACTAAAATAAAGTAAAATAATAACACACGATTTTCAAACCATTTTTTAATGAGTTTTTTTGCATTAACAATTTCCAGGGTCGGTGACATTGCCACCTCATGGCTCTTGTTTAACAAATAAACAATTTTTAAATTAATATTAAAAATATATAATCATAGTTTATATGCGATATCAAAAATTTATCAATTTTCTTTCCACTTAACACTAATCGAGAATTATATTTCTTACTAGTAATTGTGTAACCCATGTTAGCTATTATAGTAAAAAATAACTCTAGGGTAGGTTATCTTCTCTTGCTCATTTTCTTAAGAAAAATATTAAAAATGGCTTTACAATAATTAGAGATGTAACATCTTTGGTAAAAAAACAAATGCAAGTAAAGTAAAATAATTTAAATGAGGAAAAATGTTTTTTTATATATACAAATATATTTATGTGCAATTATTGTTTAGTTAGGGTAAAGTGTTTGGAAGTAGCTATTTGGGTTTCGTTAGAAAATTGTTGTTGAAAAAACCAATCAAGACCCCAAATTCCTAGCATCAGTCAACGTAGTAGCCGCTCAAGCAAATGCTGATAATGTTGACAAATTGATGGAAGATGCAGATCATTATAAATAAAAGATGATTAAAATGAAAGACACTCTAATCAAAGAAAGAGGGGAAGGCCGAGAACTTCAAAGAAAACATGAGGCAACTCTTTCAGAATTTGAAAGGCTCCAAAAGGCTTATCAAGCTTTAGAATTGGAAAAAGGATGCACTAGAACTTTTGGTTACAATCATCAAAGGGGAGAAAAAAGATCTTGAAGACAAGCTTTTGGAATTGGAAGCACAAAAATCTGCAGCAAACCGACAAACGAGGGAGCTAAGAACCTGAGTAGAAGAGTTGGAGGTATAGAAAAGATCACTGGAGACTCGACTTAAGGCAGTCAATGAAAGGAATCCTGATAGCAATCCCTTCCGTGATCAAGTCTGCATAATCCGGAGAAAAATTCATCAAGTTTAACTGAGTCTCGCAGAGGAGATTTATAAGGTCAAGCAGGAATAGACAAGGTTGAATGAAATAGCAAAGAAATCACTTAGTTTTAGGGAAGGACTAATAGAAGTCGACAAGAAATTCCAAAGCCAACTGACTTGGGTAGAAGCCAATTCGACTTTTCCCGAGCACTTGCCTCAAAAGACAACTGAAGAATTAAAGATAGAATTGGCGCTCTTGGAATTTCAGAGGAAATATTCTATAAGATTGAGCAATGGAATTGTGAAGACTCTGGAAAAATGTACAAAGTTCTACAAAAAATGCGTCTGGTTCATAATAAATGCCATATTCCTTCAACAGCAAAGATCAAAGACTTCCCATATAAAGATCAACATCTGAAGTTCCTACAAGATAGGTTGCTGGAAGACGAGCAATACATTCTGAAGATGGATATGATAAAGGAAGATGTTAAAACTTGGATTGCACAAGCCTCTGTCAGCAATCATCTCTTAGAAGATCTATACAAGTTGACTCCACCAAAAGTGACAGAAGTGGAGTCACAACTCGTTGTACATGAAGTAATTATGAGATTGCTCGAGCCAATCGATTATCGAACCATTTCAAAAGAAGCTAATGCATGGGATGATTACATTTCCAAACCAGCTGGGCCTACTTGATATTTTTGTCTTTTCTATATTTCACCATTTTATGTAATTTATTATTATTATTTTCTTTTCCAAGTTCAAGACACTAAAGGACAAAATTTTGGAAGTCCTAAGGTCAGGGAAGTTCTAAAGTCAGGGGAGTCAAGAATTCATTTGAAATTGTATTATAAATAGATGTAAAAGGTAGAATAGAAGGACTTTCACTAGCGCAAGCATGCTGAGTTTATTTGTAAGAGGAACTACTTTTTATGCTAATAAAGAAGAACAAATTTTGTTGGGAAAGGACCGCACATGCTTTTACATGGGTTGTGTGGAATGCAAATGTTGAACTACTTCCTTTTAGCTTTCATGCAACTGTGAGATCGTTCTGACCCTTTATGAATTATTTCTTTAGTGATGAATGATTTTGCTTCCTATTTGAAATCATGTGCATATATTGAGTAATGAATGCTTTCATATTTCAAAGCTATCTTTGTTAATTTTTTTCTGCTATTATTATGTGTATGAAATTAAGACATCTATCTGCAAAATTCGTTATGGATAACTACATTGCATTACTCTCTATCTTTTAAAATCTTCTCCCCTGGGGATATGATAAATTAGTTTAGAATAGACTAGAATACATTAGATTTGCTTAATTTAGAAGTGGTTGAGGAACAATATTTACGTAAGGCGAGAGGTAAGAACTTGCACAACTCTTCGAAGGTTCTTGTTTATTAGTCACTTGCATTTAGCTTAGGAATTTGCATTTCATCCTTAGAACATTAAAATCGCATAAATGGTGGACCAGGCTGCAACCGGTACAAGACTTAAACAAACTTTAATTCTACGGTAGTCGGGCCACTAACCAAACGGGTTCCCCATTCCAAACAAGGAGTGATATAGTTAGGATCGATTATCGGGAAGAATCCCTATTGTCGGTATCTGGTATTTTCCAGGCATCAATAGTTTTAGCGCTAGAAGGAGGGCCGCTAGTGCATGGCTGGCAAAGGAAATCCGTTTGCAAGAAACTATTCCATTGGAGATACATCTAAAACTAAGTTTCCTGAATATTTCATTCGTGAAGAGCAAGACAAAGTAGGTTCTTAAGAAGAAGTTTTAGAACGCCTATACGTTGTTCTGTTTGAAGAAGTTAATCACTTGCGAAGACATGCATGATATTACATGAAGAAGCTTGGAGGATTAAAAGCAATTCTTGCATTACCAAGAAGGTCGACTCCCAAGAAGGCACTTTCTTACACTCAAGATTCAATCCTTGTTGAAAATTTGGAAGAATTGGTGGATTTATCTATCCAATAAATCATCCAACCCCTTGATCAGTTGGAACCTGAGTCTCCTACAGTTTCATCTCCACTACATTCACCTCCATAGTCTCCACCACAGACTCCTCATCGAATTAAGGTTGCTGCCAATCAACCAGCATGGAGGGACATAACACCACTTAATCTGGTTGCACCTTTGCATGATTTGCCTAAACACCCAGAGAGAACGCTACCAAAGTTTGACCCAAGAAAAGGCATTTCTGCAAAAGACCATTTGAAAAGTTTTTTTTTTTCTTTGGAACTTTTAAGTGTTGAACATGAAGATGTTGTGTGCAGAATTTTTCCACATACTTTTGAACCTAAAGAATCTTCTTGGTTTTTTAGTTTGCAACCAAATTCAATAACAAACCAGGACACCTTTGGGAGGGTATTTAAAAGCAAGTTTGGTAGTCAAAAAACTGTCACCGCCCTTATGAAAGAACTGTTGTCCCTAAGAATAGACAAGAAAGAAAAGGTTCAAGATTTCAACCAAAGGTTTACTAATCATATGAGCAATTTTAGTGCTACAACCAAACCATCTGAGGATTTATTGGTAGAATACTATACCACAACACTATCCCCACAACTAGCAATGTTTGTGAAGATGGCAGTTAAGCTAACACTGGTTGAAAATTTTGAAGAAGCCAACAAAGTAGAATCTGATCTGAATAGTATAGCAAAACATACTTCAGAACCAGATGTAAAGACCATTAGCGGTAAAAAACCTTTGATGTTAACTAGACCTAAGGAAGAACACTCGAATGAATTGGAAAATGTGGTCAAGATGGTACAAAAGTTATCAAATAAGATAGTAGATATAGAAAAGGAAAAAGAAGCTAGTTCATCGAAAAAACAGTTCAAGCCTTATTTCAAGAAAAGGGAAGAAAGTGGAGAATCTCAACCGCTTGTGTATAATTCTGTCGTTTTGAACTTTAATGAGGTAGGCATGGACCATTTCTGTACTTTCCATCAAGAGCATCATTTTGAAAAGAGTTGCCTGCAGTGGATAAACTCAATGACTTTGGTTATGGATCAACTGTTAGATGCCCAATTAACAGAGCCTGTGGTGGAAGAAGAATAAAGCAATGAATCAGAGGAATCACATGAAGAAACAACAATGGTATTATGGGATTGTGTACGTACATTGGGACTAAATTAAGAGGAGCCTACTGAAGAAGTTCAAATATCATTGGTTAATCTTGCAATTAGAAGTAAAGGACCGGTAATGGATGAAAGTTCAGTACTACCTAAAATAAAGAAGATGCAAGAAAACATGAAGAAAATTATTAGTCCTACCCAAACAACATCTAAGTTTAGTCTAGTCAACATAAAAGAGATATATCCAGTAGTTAGTAAGCCTATAAAAATCGTGGTAAATAAAACAGAAGGAAACAAGAAAGGTCTGATAGAACATGATATGGGGTATGATATAGTAGAGGACATTAAGAAAACAAAAGCAAACATTTCTCTATTTGAATTCTGTAATTTACCGCAGCAAAGAAATAAACTTATGGAAGCTTTTAATCCACAGCCCAACAACTCCCAAGAAGACATTGAATCTGATAAAGAAATTAATGAAGCAAGCATTGGATGAAAATCTAAATCTCAGACTTTGCCTTTTTTGTTATCCTTTGGGATTTTCAATCATAATGTGCATAACCGTTTGGTGGATTATGGGGCTTCATCTAATGTCATGCCACTCTCGATATGTAAGAATATTAATGGTCAACCCACACCATCCTCGTGTAGGATCATCCAATTGGACAGATCTGTCATCAAGGTAAGGGGAAATGAAAGATGTGTTGATTCGGTTATCTGCAGATGATAGAGTTTGTCATTTTATACATATCATGGTAGTAGATACACCATATTCCTATGGACTGATATTGAGTAGGGTCTGGTTAACGAAATTGAATGGGTACTTTGCAACTGATTGGTCTCACATGTGGTTGCCATATAAGAATAGTCAAAACCAGATTAAGTTAATGAGGGAACCACATATGAAGCACAACGTAACTCAGATGGAAGAAAAGAATGAACCTGTAAACTTCTCATCTTCAGTCTTGGGTAACTACTTTTTAGAGCTTGATCCATGGAATTATCAAGCTGAAGAATCCAGTTATGAATCGGACACACAATCCGATCTCCTTCAATTTTCACGGACTGATGACATTGACTGTAATATAGTAAATTTAGTTTCTAACATAGGAAGTAACAGTAATCAGGTAGATTTAGAATATAGTTTTTAGTTTTTATACTTTGATCGTTCCAAAACACAAGAGGGATCAGGAGCTGATTGTGTCCTAATTGACCTAGAAAATATTAAACAATTGATCTCTTGTAGACTAGAGTTTGAATGTACAAACAATACTGCCGAGTATGAAGCTCTAGTCCAGGGCATGAGGAATGCCATTGAACTTAATGTTATGAACTTAAAATTTTTTGGTGATTCTGAGATAGTAGTTAGGCAAGTCATAGACACAATACATTGTTTATCACCACACCTAAAAGGATATCAATCTGAAGTTTGGAATCTAATTTCACATTTTAATGCTTTCAATATAAATTCAATTCCTATATTGCAAAATCTTGCAACTGATTTTTTAGATGTTTATGCCGCTAGGTTAGTGCCAACTAATAACAAGTGTTCGATTGAACTTATTTTCAGTCCATCAATACCAGATAATGTTACAAATCTGAGGGTATTTGATTATGATGAACAGATCATCGATTTTCTGACAAATGATGAAACTTTCAAAGACTCTGTAATTGATGATGAAGAGCATCAGACATATCTACAAAATGGAGAAATGACCAAAGGAAATTTTATGCCCAAAGGAGTAAGGAACCTGGAAGGAATGTTTGATCTAAATATCAAATTTAGAAAACCAACCAACGTCAAAACTAACAATTCATACATGAAATATGAACTGAGAAATTTGGGGACGGAAGCTGAACCTAAGTACGTAAATATGGGAAAGTGTTGATCGCCCGAAGAAAGGAGCCGGTTTATCAATTTGTTTTGGAAATATAAAGATATATTTTCTTAGACATTTGAATACCTAAAGACATATGACACACATATTATTCAGCACGTTATTCCTATTAAAGCGGACGTAAAACCATTCTAGCAACAACTAAGAAAAATGCATCCAAAGTTGGAACCTTTAATCCAAAATGAGGTAAAGAAATTACTTGATGTAAAGATTATTTTCAGAGTTTGACATTCATAATGGGTAGTCAATTTGGTTCTAGTGAGGAAGAAGTCAAGAGAAATAAGGTTATTTGTTGACTTCTGAAATCTGAATAGAGCTTTAGATAAAGACAACTATTCGGTTCCATCAATGGAACAGATTCTCCAAATGGTATCAGGTTTTGAATTGTTCTCCTTATTAGATGGATTTTCAGGCTATAATCAAGTAATGGTGTCCAAACAAGATAGACTGAAATCTACATTTCGAACGAAGTGGGGAAAATTTGCTTAGAGAAGAATGCCCTTTGGTCTCATAAATGTTGGAGCTACGTTTCAAAGGGAAATGGATATCGCTTTCCGGAGATTGATCGGCCATAGTATGGTGGTGTATCTATATGATGTGATAGTTTTCTCTAAGAAAAGGGAAGATCATGTTTTTCATTTAAAACAAATTTTCGACTGCTATAGAAAATATGGCATATCTTTGAATCCAAAGAAAAGAATTTTCGGAGTTTTAGAAGGAAAACTGTTGGGTCATATTATTTCAAAAAAGGGAATATCCATAGACCCGGAAAGAATTGAAGTTATATCTCAGATTCCCTTACCCCATAATAAGAAAGTTATGCAATCATTTATGGGTACAATAAATTTTGTTCGAAGTTTAGATCCAGACTTTGCACAAATGGTGAAGCAAAGTGTGCAATTTAAATGGACTGATGTTAAGAAGGTTTTCTTTAATGACATCAAAAAAGCAATAGCTCATGCACCTTCTCTAAGAAGTCCTGATTTTTGAAAGGATTTTATTTTGTATACTTTTGCTTTAGACAACTCGCTTGCAGCAGTGCTTACACAGAAGGGAGAATTGGGAGATGAGTACCCAAAATCATTTATAAGCACCGGATTACAAAAGTTGAATTGAATTACCCTGCTATAGAAAAAAAAGCATATGCAGTTTTCAAAGTAGTAAAACAATTCAGTCCTTACATTTCGAAAAACAGAACCAAAGTAATTGTCCCTCATCCAGTTGTCAAAACCCTCTTCGTACAGAAAGAATTGGATGAACAAAGAGGGAACTGGGTGACAGCATTACAGGAGTATGATTTGGAATTCAAACCAGCCACTATTATTAAAGGTCAAGGGATATGTAAGTTAATTGCGGAAGGTCATACTAATGAAGAATGGGATTGGGAAAATGAAGCAGAATTAAACATGATTGATGTATGCCATATCTTTACTGCTCCCGAATATTGGTATAGAGACCTAGTACATTACCTCCAACAAGGATATTTACCGAAGCATTGGAACTCTAAGCAGCAAAGGGCACTTCGTCTTAAGTCAGCCTCCTACCAGATAATCAATGGAGTTCTTCTCAGGAAGAACTACATTGGAGTGTTCCTGAGATGCCTCGAACAAGAAGATGCTTACAAAGTTGTTAAGGAATTGCATGATGGCCCTACGGGAGGGAATTTCTTTGGAGATACTACCGCTTACAAGATCCTCAGAGCTAGCTATTATTCTCCAACATTATTTAAAGTGACTCATGCTTATGCGAGAAAGTGCGACATATGTCAAAGAAGCAGTGGAATATTAGCAAAAGCAGTTGGACCATTGCAACCTGTCAATATTTCAGAGCCTTTAGAACAATGGGGTATAGAAATCACTGGGGAAATCAACCTGAATTATTCACTACAGAATAAATATATTCTCACGACTATGGACTATTTTACAAGATGGGTTGAAGTGATGCCATTACGTAAAGTGAACGAGGACGCGGTCATAAAATTCCTACAAGAAAACATTATGAGCAGGTTTGGGGTTCCAATTTCACTTGTTTTTTATAATGCGTCTTATTTCTCATCCATTAAGATAACTAAATTCGCTTGTGAAAAGGGAACCAAATTACATTATTTTGCCAATTATTATCCTTAGTGAAATGCGTTAGCGAAATCAACAAACAAAAATCTTATCAGAATTCTAAAGAAGAGTGTTATTGAAAATTAAAGAAGTTGGCACACAACACTTCCCAATGCACTATCGACAAATAGGGTCACCCCAAAGAACTCCTTAGGAGTGTACCCTTACACTCTGGTTTATGGGAAAGAAGTTATTTAACCCCCAAACATTATGCTTCCATCCTCTTAGTTAACTCAAGCCTTACAAGGATCCGATAGTGAAGTTTTACAAGCTCGTATTAACACTTTACTGAAACTTGAAGAGTCTAGACTTAAGTATAAAGAAAGATTTAAACAACAACAAGAATTGTCAAGAGGTGGTTTGATAAGCGAAAATATGGGAAAGGGAATTTTGAGATAGGAGACTTGGTTCTAAATTGGGATCACCCGCATGACGAGAAGTGCAAACATACCAAATTTCAACATCTATGGGTTAGCCCCTATCAGATTGTTGAGAATCTAGGCCCCTCAACCTATAAGTTGCAAGATTTACAAGGGCGGGAAGAGAACCTTCTTGTTAATGGCCTTGTTCTCAAACCATATTTCACCTAGTTCTTTTAAGGAGTCCTTTTGTACATAAATAAACCCTTTATTTTATTTTCTTGTTTTCCTGTCATTTGCTTTCTTTGTTGATTTACTTTAGTTTATTTGATTTTGTTTCAGAATAAGCTAGCTAAATTTTTGGTGCCTGGGGACATAGGGATCTGAATAATTGCAAAAAGATTTGAAATCCAAGAACTACTTATTGGGAGATATATGCATGACTTTGATCTAAGATGAGATTTTTTAATTAAAAGATTGTTGAAAGGGAAGTTATTTCAAGAACACATTGAAGTCTTGCTTAAACCCTGAAAAATAACTGAGGTGTATGAGGTCTAGAATACTATCTTGGGGCTCCATCCACTTTCACACTAATATCTGTCCTATGAAGCTTGTCGTGATAGACCCATGGAAAGCAAGCAGAACTGGCAGGTCTATGGCATTCAAAATAATCCCATGCCACAAAATGAAAGGCAAAAGGCTTAAGAAAAAGAGTCAAAATTCCAAAATAGAAAATATACATCAAGAAGATATATTGAAGAAATAGATCAGTAAAATAAATGGATTGCTTAGAAAGGTTCTTCTCCGTCTGTGAGTTGGAACACGTCATCACTCACATAAAAGGACATCATGGATGGAAGAATCTAAATCAATTTCTCAAAGGAAAAGAAGTAATAAAGGAAGAATCGAAAGACAAATGTCTTTGAAGCATCAAAAGAGTGTGAATGGCATGGGAATGAGTAACAAACGAATGCATATGTCTAACTCGGTCACGATCCTATGGTGTCATATCCAATGGTAACCAAAGACAGAGGTAAAATGAATCTCACATTTTGGCCCCAAGAGAGTTATCCGGACTTCTAATCCTGGTTACCTACCCCAAAAGACTATAATCAATGTGATGCACTAAATTTGTCATCCCTGGAGAAGTCTAGCTTCTTAAATGATCTTGAAGGAGACCTGGAATAAGTTGCTCTAATCAAGTACCATGTAGCAGTTTTTGTTTTGAAAAGATACTTTTCAGAGATCTGTGTTCACCAGCCAGTTGCCAATTGTTGCTTCTGCAATAGCTTCCCAAAATTTTATAATTTTAGGGCCCATCCTTAGAATTTTGGTTTTAAGCATTCCTTATACTGGTACTACTCCTTGAATTTTTTATTCCATAACTTATTTTTTCTTTGAACAAGCCAAGAAATTTTTTCACTAAGTTAGAAAACTCAGCTTTTTCTTCTAACATATTGAAAGAACTCAACGAGTCAAGCCGACACATAGGAAGAAATCAGTTTTTTCATTCGACGTTCTTTAGTCGATGTCGTTTTGTTTGACAAGTTTGATCGAAAACATTTGACGAGTTTCTGCCAACAGTGTTGGCGAAACTCAGGATTTTGAGCCGACACTATCGGGGAAACTTACCATTCCTTATAGATGCTTTTATCGGATAAGTTTCTTGTGTTCATCGGAAGATCTCGCCGAGTTTTGCCGACGGTGTCGACGAAATTCAATGTTTGCAGCCAACATGTTCGGCAAAACTAAGAATTTGTGACCGACATTTTTTCATCGAAACACTTTTGTGAGTTGTGTCAGCAAGGCTTTTTCAGAAGATTTTGTTGAGTTTCCACTGACAGTGTTGGCGAAACTAAACCTGTGGAGCCGACACTGTTGTGGAAAACTCAGATCTTGACACCAACGGGAAAGTTTCTGACAGTTTTTTAAGTTGGGTGTC
Organism: Pseudotsuga menziesii; assembly: GCA_001517045.1. Lineage (NCBI taxonomy): Eukaryota > Viridiplantae > Streptophyta > Pinopsida > Pinales > Pinaceae > Pseudotsuga > Pseudotsuga menziesii. The sequence goes on along the minus strand of LPNX010024410.1, from coordinate 29,568 downwards.
GAATTGATGTTTTCAACCTCGCGACATTTATTATCTTAACCACTTCATTAATTACGTTTGGATTTGTTTGTTGTATAAACGCGGTGGGGGATTTTTACGGTCTGTTATCATAGTCCCATTTTGAGCGCATCAAATCACCTTTGGACACCTGGAGCTTGCGCATTGTTACTCCAAGCACCGTACCCGTATCAGCAGTTTCCAGGTAGGCCCTCAAACTGATCCTTTGTCCTGCTTTCTTCTAAAGGGGTTAAAAGATTGTATGTTGTCAATGGGGATTTAGGGTTTTTAAAGTCACTCGGGTTGGCTATTTCTATTTTACTTTGTGCGGCATCTTCCCCAGCGTAACCATTCACAACACATATGGTTTTTCAGTAGGCTAACTGCTAGAGCCACCCAGAGCAGGTTGGAGGAAACCATGGCCACATGAGTTATTTGTATGCCCCAAAGCACCTCGCACTTATCATCCTGGCCGTTATGGATCCTTTTCCATCTTTTTCCAAGCAGTTTGGTCTGGTTTTTCAAGCCGCTAGTATATCTCTTTTGAGACCTAGAAACACTGTGACAGAGTTTCTCCAGGCCAAGTGTTTCGCCATCCGCATTTTGTTTGGTTTGAGTTTCTCGGCAGATAAATGTGTGATGGTAGGGGAACCCTTGTTGATTTCTCGCTTCGGATATCGTTATGGTTTAAAAATTTGGTCTAGGTTTTTTGTTTGGACAATGTTGGACTCCATACTTTCCCCCTTAGGGCCGACGTTGTCGTTTAAGAGGTTTTTGTGGGTTTTATAATCGGGGTTTCATTATCCCCTATATGTCCACAGTTTCAAGCTTATTAAGTCATTGTCGCAAAGTCAAGTCAAAAGGTATAAACGTTGTGGTGTTTCTTAAAAGATAGATGAATAAAGATTGTAAATTTTGTAGACAATTAGCATTAGTGTTTTAAAGAACAAGTGATGTAACTCCCAAAACCACATCTACACCTATGTTGATGAGTTTCATTTAAGTTTTCCAAACATATACCCTTGCTGCAAGTGTAAAATGACTAGACAATATTTGGGAGAGATTTCTCTACCTTAGAAAGTTACTTTTGAATGGCCAATGATGAACTAGTAAATATATCTTTGTTCTCCTCTATCATAACAAACACTGACTGCAATCTTACTCTTTGAAAGAAACAGTGATTTTTTAACATTGATATCTTAGCTTCTCATTTCGGTATTTCCTATTGATATAAATGTATGTTGTCTCAATCACATTAAATCATTAATATCACTAAGAGGTCTCTTTCTATGATCATGCTAAAGTTTTAGTCCTCGCCTCACACCATGCCAAAGAAGAGCGGAAAGAAAAAGGCTAAGGCCACCGAAGATGATTTAGACGTGGAGGTAATGCCCAGGATTGAAATCATATATGAAGACACGAAATCCATCACATGAGATGAACAAGAGTTTAAGTGGGGTCAAATATATCATATGATCAAATATCAGAATGTCCTTAATGTAGGCCTGGAAGACATGCCTTTATATGACAATATAGGAAAACTAGGCATCACAAAGGCAATCATGCGCCCAGAGCTCTTCCCATGTGATGAGGCAATCGGATGGATCCTACCTCGAACAGACCCATCCACTATGATTATTTCAAACACAGAAGGGAAAGCCTTTGCTTCCTTCACTTCGGCATATATAACCAAGGCCTGTAAACTACCCACCCAACAGGTTATGATGACATATGACTAGGTGAAAAGTGTGAATTTAGACGTTTTTGAATGTGCTAAATAGAGGATGGTAGCAGGAAAGAAACTATGCTAGAGATCCATTGGCGAGTATGAGACTGCAAGTTTACGCACCCCTTATAGGGACATATCCCTAATGCTAAACAGAATCTTAGGATAGTAAAATGGAAAATTCTACAAGTTAAGTTGGATCCCATTGATATACCATGTGGCCTTGGAAGGCACCATTTTTAACTGGGTGGATATTGTATCAAGCAGCTTGTCGTCATGTATAGTTGTTGCACATGGAGGCATGACTCAGAAAAAGTCAGAATTTTACATGGGCTCTTACTTGATCGATTGCATTTTATGCCTACACCATTCCCGAAGCTCAATTGTGATTGGGATTACACTAAGACCCCCATATATGCGTCCTATCAAATTCTTTGGGCGCATAAGTACTCAATCTTATACAATCTCATATGCAAAGAATTTCTAATGCCTTTGCACGAGCTAATTTTCCTCAAAGAGTGCAACTATATGTCTAAAGGCGCCATGGAAATCATGAGAATACGCGAATTATTATTTCTCTAAGGTACTTACCTAAGGATGTATAGAGGATCTAGAGCCTCGTAACTGATGCCTAGGTATGCCATGGACTATATAGTCCACAATGAAGCAATTTGATGCTTGTTTATAGATGGAGTAGGAAATTTCCTATTCAACATGAAGAAGGCAGTTTTCCCACCACTGTCTTTCTGCATAGAAGGTTATAAATTCACGAGGGTAAAAAACGCATCAGAATTTGTAAAAGATCTAAAACAATTCCACTTTGGTGAAAAGAGTTTCCATAGGAATGACTCCTTTGACAACGTTGCAAACTATTGTGTGTCTGTAGGAGTTCATTTTTAATACTCTCGTCATTTTGATAAAGATGATGCGACATACATGAATGACTGCTCTAAGTAAGCGGTTTAAAAAGAAGATCAGCACTGGTGGAGGAAAAGGTAGTAGCAGCACAATAGAACAGCAGAAGCAATAGGAATGGGCTGCAAGGAAACGAGAAGAGGATGCTCGAAGGCTACTAGAAGAAGCTGAGAAGCAACTAGCTGAAGAGGCGCAAAGAAAATGAGAAGAGGATGCTCGAAGGATGCTGGAAGAAGCTGAGAAGCAACTACCTGAAGAGGCACAAAGGAAAAAAGAATAGGAAGAAATATTATGAAAAGAATCAGAAGAAAGAGCGTGAGAAGAAGCTGAGAAAGCAGTTGAGGAATTGAGAAAGAAAGAATGAGAGGATAAAGACAGAGAGGATTTGGACCAGGACATTGTTCGAGACAATCTGACAGATCCTCCTTTTTCATCAAGTGGCAGAATCATAGGCGGCGATGTTCCTCTTGTTGAACTTGGATTTGTTCCTTTCACTCCATCCAAGCATCATGCAGTAGCATGCTTGGACACTATATTCTTTAACAAGTCCAGGAAAACTATTGTTAGGAGGTCGAGAAAAAGGTTAAAGATCGGCACACAACCTGACGTAATCACAGTGACCGATAAAACTGTTTTTAAAAAAACCAATCAAGACCCCAAATTCCTAGCATTGGTCAGTGTAGCAGCCGCTCAAGAAAATGCTGATAATATTGACAAATTGATGGAAGATGCAGATCATTATAAAGAAAAGATAATTAAAATGAAATACACTCTAATCAAAGAAAGAGGGGAAGGCTGGGAACTTAAAAGGAAACATGAGGAAACTCTTTCAAAATTTGAAAGGATCCAAAAGGCTTATCAAGCTTTAGAATTGGAAAATGATGCACTGGAAGTTTCGTTTACAATCATGGAAGGGGAGAAAAAATATCTTGAAGACAAGATTTTGGAATTAGAAGCACAGAAATCTGCAGCAAACAGACAAACGAGGGAGCTAAGAACCCGGGTAGAAGAGTTGGAGGTATAGAATAGATCATTGGAGACTCGACTTAAGACAGTGAATGAAAAGCAACCTGATATCACTCCCTTCCGTGATAAATCCTGCCTAATCCAAAGGAAAATTCATGGGAGCTAAGAACCCGGGTAGAAGAGTTGGAGGTATAGAATAGATCATTGGAGACTCGACTTAAGACAGTGAATGAAAAGCAACCTGATATCACTCCCTTCCGTGATAAATCCTGCCTAATCCAAAGGAAAATTCATCAAGTTCAACTGATTCTCGTAGAGGAAATTTATAAGATCAAGCAGGCAGAGACAAGGTTGAATGAAATAGAAGAGAAATAACTTAGTTTCAGGGAAGTACTACTAGAAGTCGGCAAGAAATTTTGAAAGCCAGCTGACTTAGGTAGAATCTAATTCAAATTTTTCTGAGCACTTGCCTCAAAAGACAGCCAAAGGCTTAAAGATAGAATTGGCACTCTTGGAATTTCAGAGGAAATCTTCTATAAGATTGAGCAATGGAATTGTGAAGACTCTGGAAAATGTACAGATTTCTACAAAAAAATGCGCCTGGTTCATAATAAATGTCAGATTCCTTCAGCAGCAAAGATCAAAGACTTCCCATATAAAGATCAACATCTGAAATTCCTACAAGACAGGTTGCTGGAAGACGAGAAATACATTCTGAAGATGGAGATCATAAAGGAAGAAGATGTTAAAACTTGGATTGCACAAGCCTCCGTCAGCAATCATCTCTTGGAAGATCTATAAAAGTTGACTCCACCAAAAGTGACAGAACTGGAGTCACAGCTGGTTGTACATGAAGTAACTGTGAGATTGCTGGAGGCAATAGATTATCAAACCATTTCAGAAGAAGCTAATGCATGGGATGATTACATTTCCAGACCAGCTGGGCCTACTTGAGAGTTTTTTCTTTTCTGTATTTCGTCACTTTATGTAATTTATTATTATTTTCTTGTCCAAGTGCAAGACACTAAAGGACAAAATTTTGGAAGTCCTAAGGTCAGGGAAGTTCTAAAGTCAGGGGAGTCAAGAAGTCATTTAAAATTGTATTATATATAGATGTAAAAGGTAGAATAGAAGGACTTTCACTAGCGCAAGCATGCTGAGTTTATTTGTAAGAAGAACTATTTTCTCTGCTAATAAAGAAGAACAAATTTTGTTGGGAAAGGACTGCACTTGCTTTTACATGGGTTGTGTGGAATGCAAATGTTGAACTACTTCCTTTAGCTTCCGTGCAACTATGAGATCATTCTGACCCTTTTATGAATTATTTCTTTATTGATGAATGATTGTGCTTCCTATTTGAAATCATGTGCATATATTGAGTAAAAAATGCTTTCATATTTCAAAGCTATCTTTGCTAAAAAAATTCTGTTGTTATTATGTGTATGGAATTAAGACAACTATCTGCAAAATTTGATATGGATAACTACAGTACATTACTCTCTATCTTTTAAAATATGCTTATTGGTAATAACTCCCGATTGATTATTATTCCAATGCAAATGCCTATATTTATACAAATCACATGGCGGTTGGGTTTCACCTTCCGCTCAGCCTGTTTGGCTTCCTACTATTTATTTATTTATTTATTTACATTATATAACCCTAACGGATTATATTCTAACAATCCCCCTCTTAATCCGAAGGGGTGTTCATAAGTCTGAGGATGTTTCTGAACCTTTCCAACATTTCTCGTCCAAGCGCTTTGGTGAAGATGTCTGCAACTTGATCATTTGTGGAACAATGTCGAAGATGGATTGTCTTGGCTTCTACATGATGTCGAATCAAATGATACTTTGTGTTGATGTGTTTGGTTTGATCATGGAATCTAGGATTCTTAGCCAGCTTGATTGCAGAAGTATTGTCAACCAGTAATGGAGTGGAGTTCTCTTGTTTTTCTTGCAAATCTTCAAGTATCTTCCTGAGCCATACTATTTCTTTCATTGCTTCAGCTGCAGCCACATATTCTGCTTCTGTATCAAGCAGCCAACAATCTTTGTAAGATGAAAGAGAAGTCATTTCATTAAATCCAAGATTACAATGTGCAACAATACAAGAATCAGAAAATTTACTAGCATCTTGGTCATCTTTCTTCTGGTTATGCTTGTCTTTGATGGAGTCCCATGAAGCCCAACACTGATCTGATGTGTGCCCATTCTTTCCACAACGTTTGCACTTTGATGGAGTCCCATGAAGCCCAACACTGATCTGATGTGTGACCATTCTTTCCACAACGTTTGCACTTTGATCTTTTTCTGGAGTTGTTTCTACCCCCTCTGCCTCTCTTGCTGCAATCTCCCTTGGAAGGGTCTTTGAACCGATTCTTTGTTTTCTGAACAAAGTCAAGGGATTCTTTGACAGGCTCGCTTGATTTCTTGATCTTTCTAGACCATTTTGGATATGTTTCCTTGCCATTGAGGACATCACCAACAATAGGTGCTATAGATTGCATTTTTACAACTATTAGTGTAATTTACAATATTGATCTTAATATGACAAAGAGAAAAACAATAACCTTGCAGGTCTACAGTCTCTGCCAAGGTGTACAATGCAAGTTTATAGCATATATATCAGTCAATACAAAATATATCAAAATATATATCAGTCACTAGAAATAGATGATATTCTTCAGCATAAAACACAGTCTTCAACGCAGCAAGCACTATATATCAGTCACAAGCTGAATGAGGGCATGAACTAGCTTCATGCAATTGGTAATGGTGTGAATATCTCTCTCCACGCAGCTTCAATCAACACATTCAGCTCCACGCAGCTCCTCAACCCAGCTTCTCAAAGCAATATATATGTCTGTCTCAACATAGAATTAGGGTTTACGCAGCTCCTCAAGTCAACAACAGTCACCAACACACAGTCTCCAACGCAGCAATATATGTGTGCTATATCAGTCTCAATATTTTGCAGTCACGCAATATATAATATATCAGTCTTCATTTTCTGACATCTAAAACGAGCAAATTGCGACACAATAAACTGCAAATACTCAGGCCCAAATTATAGGGAAAATACAGATTGAAAGCAGCACTTCACAGCCACAATACAAAGTGAGGGTTTATGCTAATGTATTGGAAATGTTCTTTCATACTTCAGACCTTTCAACTGCGAGAAACAAACGCAATGAATAACACAAATAATAGCACTCCACGCTCAACCAGCGTAGCATCCATATATACAATGCATATATACAACACATATATTCTCAGTCATCGGTAATAAAAGAGACGCAGCATACAACACAACATTCTTCAGTCTTCAGACAGCGTACTTCAACGCATTCTTCAGTCTTCAGACAGCATACTATGCAGCATTTATTTCTCCAATTCGTGGCAATCAATTCGTAGAAGGGAAAACACTTTCCACGCAGTTGATAGAGCAGCATATACTCAACGCATATAAACTAGGGTTTCTGTATGAAGTCACAGCACTCTTCTCCAGCACATCAAAATATCAGTCTTCAATGCAATATCCATCTTCAACCTCCAACGCAGGCAGTCTCTCCACTCAGGCAGTCTTCAACACAGCATGCAATCACAACTCACAACACTCCACAGTTCTTGTTTGGCAACATCAGAAGCAATACTAATTACATTCTTGTGGGCACTCCATATTTCACAATCTTTTTCATATGATTTCTTTAAAAAATAAACAAAACATGGCGGTGGCTCTACATATGATTGCAATTCAACAAGCTCCTCATATAAGGAAATCCAGCAACTAAAACTTCACTGTACCAGCTCACAGCTCCACGCAGGTGTAAAATGGGTGGATACAGTTACACAACCTCCACGCTTAGAGCAGTCTTCGAATTCAGCTTCTTCCTTGAATCGCCACTACGCAAGATATCAACGCAACTCCACTGAGATATCAATGCAACAAAGAGAACAGTCTTCACAACGCATGATAGAACTCAATAAAAACAAGATTTATGATGGTAACATCACAGAACTTGCTGAGAGTGACAGGAATACAGGAAGCTGGAGATCACAATGGCGTGAGGGGAGTGGTGAAATGCAGGTGAGATGGGTGGAATTTTAGCATAGAAGACACGGTTCCCAGCAGCGATGGGGAATGAAGAGGCGGCCAGCAAAAATTAGGGTTAGGTATTTCAAAAATTTTAGCAGAGAATAAACGCAGGCAGGAGGAGTAACGCATACACTGCATGCGACTCGACTGGCAGACTGATGGAGCAGTCTGGCAATGGACTAGCAAGTAGAATGCCAGGAATGGGCAAACTGGCAACAGGCAGGAGTTATGGCAGCGCTCTGATACCACTTGTTGGTAATAACTCCCGATTGATTATTATTCCAATGCAAATGCCTATATTTATACAAATCACATGGCGGTTGGGTTTCACCTTCCGCTCAGCCTGTTTGGCTTCCTACTATTTATTTATTTATTTATTTACATTATATAACCCTAACGGATTATATTCTAACAATGCTCCCATGGGGATAGTATAGATTAGTTTAGAATATACTAGAATACATTAGATTTTCTTAATTTAGAAGTGGTTGAGGAACAAGATTTACTTAAGGCGAGAGGTAAGAACCTGTGCATCTCTTTGGAGGTTCTTGTTTATCATTCACTTGCATTTATCTTAGGCATTTGCATTTCATCCTTAAAACATTAAAATCACATAAACGGTGGACCAGGCCGCAACCGGCACAAGACTTAAACAAACTTTAATTCTATGATTGTCGGGCTGATAACCAGACGGGTTCCCCATTCCAAACGATGAGCGATCTAGTTGGATCGATTCTCAGGGAGAATCCCTACTGTCAGTACCTGGGATTTTTCTAGGAATCAACAGTATCCTTTAGGGATTAACTAACCCTAGAGTGAATTACTTTAATAATGACTAGATGGTCCGAGAGTAATATAATATGAGCATAACATGTGACAATTCTTGTGAATATAATATGATATGATGAATTAATTTTAAACACATATGGACCATGCAGTAAGATAAAGAGATAAGCAATAAAAGATATAATGCCTAAGAGAATATGAATTTCCTATGATGTTTAAGTGAAACTCTAATTGTATAAGCTTCAATTAAAGATTCTATATGTGCTCCAGTTAATTAATGAAACTTGCAATGGTCCATGCAAAGTTAATAATAGTCAATAAAGTGTCACTGCATGGAAAACACTAAAGTTAAAGCACCATGACACTTATATTATCCTGTTAACTAAGTGGTCAACATCCAGTCAAGAGAATGAGTTCAATCCAATGACAATTATCTATCAATTAATGACCAATATTGAAGGTATGGCACATATTTCTTGCATGGAGAAGAATCTAAGGCACCGACTTGGCACTAATGAAGGCAAGGCGTAGTTTTGTGCACTAGGGAAGCACTCTCTATCACACACATTCGTTATTCTCTGCATGGCATGAGATTTGGCTTGTTATTAATGTGTTGGGGACATGGAAAGGTCGGTGTGGTTGATTCAGTTGATGAGTATTCTCTATTTATCTCTGTTCTCTCTTATCGGACAATGTGTTATTGTGTTGTAAACCATTCTCTCCAAATCTATCTATTATACTCAAATTCTTGTTGGTATTTCATCCTCTGTGTTAGGAGGGTTTTCCTAGGGTATATCTTGTCTCATGTGGATGAATTATTTTTGTGGTTGATTTGTTTTATGAGATTCATATGTTCAATGATTGATTGATAAAAGTTTTAAAGTTCAAATATCTTCATTATTGCTCAAAATATTAACAGTTCTCTTATGAGTAATCCAATTTCTAAATTAAAAGGTTTGAAGAAAACCATCATACAATGGGAAAAGAAAAAGAAGAAGGATTTAAACCAAGACTTATTGATGGTGGAAGAAAAAGTTGAATATATTTTCTCTCACAATACTTTAGGTGTATTCTCATAGGAAACTAAGAGTATTTTGGTGGATCTGGAAGCTTGTAAAGAAAAATAATAAGGATTGACGAGGAAATGTGGAGATTATAAAGTAGAGCCACTTGGACTAAGTAAGGTGATTCTAATTCTATTTTTTTTCATAGGTATGCAAATCAAAGGAGAATTAATAATTCCTTATTGGATTTGAGGAAAAATCAAGGGAGGGTGATAAATACACAGAAGGATTTGGAAGGAGTTGTTCTTACACATTTTGTAGATTTTTTTCGGGTTCCAAAATAATCCAATATCTTTGCTCAGCGATTCAACAACATCCCATATTTTTTTCCTGAGGAAGGTTCACAAATAAGTATTGAGGTCTCTTTGGAAGAAATTGAAAATATTATCAAGGATTTTTGCAAATAAAAAATTCCAGGGTCGGATGGATAGATTGTGGAACTAGTTTTTGCATTCTTTAACTTGATGGAGAATGACCTGCTGGAAGTAATTAAGGAGTCCCATAAAAAAGGTGTTAATTTTTTAGCACTAAAATCTACCTTCATTGCTCTTATTCTAAATATCTTTAAGCATGACACCTATGGTGATTATAGACCAATTTCACTTTGTGAAACCTTGTTTATAAAATCATCTCTAAGGTGATTTCCAATGGGAATATGTCTAAACTTGTTGAATGTTTGACTCGAGAACAATTTGGTTTTTTAAACAAGAGGCAAATTCTTAATGCAATAGGAGTTACTTAGGAAAGTATTCACTCCATTGAAACTAAGGAACAGAATTCCCTTATTCTTAAAATGGATTTGAAGAGAGCTTATGATAGAGTCGACTTGGTTTACCTCAGACTAATTCTTTTACTAATAGGTCTTCCATTGATGGTGACAAATTGAATTATAGCATGTGTTATCTCTGAAAATTTATTGGTTTTAGTGAATGGTATCCTTTCTGCTTTTTCCAAAATTTGTAGGGTTCTTTGACAAGGGTGTTTGTTGTTAGAATTATTGTGCCATTTAGATCATCAAACAAATACTCCAAATTATTGATGCAGTGAATAGGAATGAATTATACAAACTGCACAAATCAAATCTCATAGGAAACAGACAAGTATTGCTCAGGGAATTGCAGTTTTATCTTCATTACATAATCCGGTGTTACAATAGTGTTACATAGGAAAAGAATTCGAATCATTAGGGATGAATTAAAATCTCCCAACTGGATGTGACTGTATATGACTAAATAGCTAACTAAAGATGTCTAAATCACTATTGGAGTCCAAATGATTAACTCCAGATGTCTAATCAAGTCACACAATCAATCATAATCAGTTAACTCAGTCTAACTAAAGTGGTAGGTGAGAAAAGGTGCCTTATCCACATGCAATCATGTCTAAATGGCACTAACTGAGCTAAAAGTGAACTAATTGAAAGTAACTAGAAAATAACTAAGCTTAACTTGTTGCAACTCCAACTGATTGAAGGAGGTTGGTGCCGAGACTCTCAGTGGCTCCTAAAATGTAGGGATTGGCCTAGGAGGCACCTAAACTGATGCATGTAAGTTCAGTCAATGGTAGTTAGCCTCTATCATTGTTCCCCACACTCTAGTAACTAGAACATGTGACCCCATTAGGCCAAGTGGACCCAATGGTACTAGTGGACCCAATAATGATAAAATACTCCTAAGTTAGGCAAATAATAATCTAATAGACAGTATGGTCAAGGGAGGATTATAAATCCTAACACCCCCCTGAATCCTAACTTGGACAACTGTGGGCCTTGGCAACAAGGCCATAAGTCACCCATATACAATCTAAAAGAAAAAAAATGTTGCTTAATAAACTGAGGTAATAGGGGAAAACCTCATGGGAAAAAACCCCTCAAGATAAGCAGAAATCAGGAAATACAAGTTCAAACTTGCAAAATATTTTGTTGCAATTTGTAGCACTATGCAACAACAAAGAAGTATTATGGTTCTTCTGTGCAAAAGCATCTTGAATATGTGCATGTGAACCTCTGATTCCAAACTAAATGATTATGTCTGGAGGAATCTCCCTCTTTGGAAGAAGAAAAATGTGCTCAACTTAATCAAGAATATAGACTGCTACAAGATGAAAACTGGACCCATGTAGAGCAACTGAAATCAACTCATAAGAGAGAAAAAGTTCTTGAGAATTTGAACCATGTGAGGAAAAACCCAAGCAACTTATATGTTTCAGCCTTGACCATCAAACCATGTGAGCTAAAATCAGCCCCAAGTGTTAGGAGCAAGTGTTCGGGAGAATGCAGAATGTCTCCATGTTTACTAGTTCTATGAGGAGATAAGCAGGTGATCAAATAGATAGGTAGAGAATCCATGGGGATGTGGAGAGTGAATGCTTGAGCTCCATAATCTGATATATCTTCAAAAATAACCAATGATACACAAAATATAATATCAGCAAACTCATAAGAGGAAACTTACATCAAATCCCCAGCAGCAAGTTTCAAGGAGACTTGCGGTACTTGATTTGTCATACCAAAATTGATGAAACCAGCTACAAGCATGACTGAAGGCTTATGGAACTTAAATCTTGAATCAAATATCAAATAAGATCCAAAAAGGTTCATATCATATCCAAAAGTAAGGAATGATATCAAATCCCCAGCAACAATTTTGAAGGAGACTTGTGGTACTTGCATTAGAGAAAATTTCAACTCAAAATGGCTCCCCCTAAGAAAAATATTAAAATAATAGTTAAAATAATAAAATAATATTTATTAATTTTGGAGGAAGAAAAGTAAAAAAACTATTTTTTTGTTCGTATTTTCAACATATCTACTTGTCTTTTTACTCAAATTTTGATCAGGAGAGCTTGTTGGATGCATAATTTAATTCTGCATCCAACAAGTACTCACACTGCATGCTTTTGACGGATCCCTCTACCCCAAAAACAAGAAATACCTGAAAAACGTGATGATGACATTATCATCACGTTTTTTCAGGTATTTTTTTTTTTGGGTAGCGGGTGTAGCAGGGATTTCTCCTTGCTACAGGGGCAAGAATGGCTACCTTTCATCTATAGGACGGAAGGATAGGTTCCTGTGTGGAAATGCAAGAAAAATAAACGGAACAGAAAGGAAGAAAAGATGGACAAGAAACGGTCGGAAGCCCCTCTCTAAACAATGTTAGGGCTTTGCTTCAATAACCTGCAAACAACTATTAGAGACAATAAACCTACAAAAACATGTTAGAAATAAACCTGCAAAGAGAAAATGAAAACCTGCAAACAAGCTACGGATTAGATGAAAGCAAAGAAACAAAACAAAACACACATGTATACCTTCTCTTTGATGCAATGGACCACCATGCCCTACCTGAAAGAAGCACCTCTCTCTCTCTCTTAGCTATGGGGGAGTTGTGGCTCAATGGAGGAATGAATGGAGGAGAGGAGGGATGTGGGTGGCTTGAGAGACAAAGGGTCTCAAGGCATCCACGGGCAGCATAACAGTATGCAAGGGAAGAGTTGTTTGAGAGTGAACCCCACCCCTCCTTTTATAGCTTTTTGGGGGTTTTTTAGGGTTTTAAGCCCTTGGTCAGGGTTTTAGCCCCTTCCCCCATAACTTTAGCTCCTTTTAGGGTTTTAGGCTCCTTTTAGGGGTTTTAGCCCATTTTTTGAGACTTTAGCCCCTAGGAGAGTTATTTAGGCTCCTTTTTGGGGTTTTTAAGCCATTTTACTCATTTTTAAGCCTTTTTGAGGGTGTGGGGGTCTAATGGGGTGATACGAGAGTCATGCATGGGTGTCCTTGGGTGGTGTAGGCCATGTAGAGCTGAGTGAGGGATTTTTCGGGTTAACAGCCATCCAAAGTATGCAGAGTGGGTACTCGTTGGATGCAGAATTTAATTCTGCATCTAGGGAGCTCTCCCGCTCGAAATTTGAGTAAAAACAAAGGGAGATATGTCGAAAATACGAACAAAAAAAGTAGTTTGTTTATGATACATATCCCCAAATTTATATTAAAAAATTGTTTAAGACCTATACGTTATTTCAAATTTAAAGCAATTTCATTGGCTAACACATGATGACATGGAATTTGAATTAAGGTTGAAAGGCCCATTTTGAGTTGAAATTTCCTCTAATGATTTTTCACACCAGAATTAATGAGAGCAGCCACAAGCATTACTAAAAGTTCTTGAAACTTAAAACCTGAACCAAATAATATCATATCATATCCAAATAAGATCATATCAGATCTAAATAGACTCATATGAGATCCGAGAGTGTGCTCCACCGAGATGGTAGATGCACAATTTCCTTCTCCTTCAAAATTCTGAAAATTGGTGTATGCGTAGGAATTTACTAGAAGCTCTAGATCAATGAGAGTGAATGGATCACTCCTACAATCTGATATTATTTCCAAAATATCCATGGTATTACTTATCTACACACTAACAACATCATTAGAGATAGAGAAATCAAATTCCTCTTCCTTTTCTGAAACAATCATTGGTCAACTATGCACATAATTTAAAATAGAAGAACCACCGGAGAATTTTTGCAAAGAATGGAAGGAGAGTTTTTTTTCAAAAACAGAGATTCAAATGTCTTTTTTTGTATCATCCATATGAGGAGATGAGATATCATATTATATCATATATCTCATACACTTCTGGAGCAACATGAGAAGGAGTCACTCCAAGGAAACTTTCTTCAATTCAAATTGACTGTGAGGAAAATTTTGCTTCTTCCTCATCTTCAACAATTTGCTCTGTTATAGGAGAGGGCATGAACTCATCAAGAAGGATTTTATATGAACCTCTCTCAACAGTTGGGATTTTTTATTCATCTCTCATATGACAGCTAGGTCATCCTAATAAAGGGAAAGTGATGAAGGACTCCCTACAGGAAACCATGTGGTTGGATGATTTAGAATCTACATATCAAAAATGCACTTCGGTATTCATTAGATACGCAATTGCCTTATCCTTGGATGAACTTGCACAATTCATATGCATGCTCATAGTATATCTATTCCACTTTTATGACTCCTTTAGGCATTGGTCACTAACCTTGCACACATATGAGATATAATTGGTGTCTAAGTTTCTTTTGCAGAGTTACATAGGGCTCTCCCCTAGGAGGTTTTGACTTCCAAAGAGATTAGGAGAACTGAATAAGATGACAGTGGTCACTTTCTCCACATATGTTTTCTGGTGGCTTGGACTGCGATTTCAACCAGTAACATTTTGGCGCCATCGCAAGGGACCTCAAACTTGTTGACCTGATTTATCCAGGAAAGAACGACATTTTGGTAAGTCATGAAGTCATTGATTGTATATGATTGCATATATTTCTAGAAAGGACTAACCTGCAGGATTATATGGAGACTCCACAAAGAACTCAGGCTGCCCCATCAATGAGTTACGCCCTTGTTTTGTTCAGTACTTTGGTGAGATTTGTTTGACTAACGTGGCAGGTCTCTCCTGGCGAATTCAATTGAAGAAAAATAAAAGAAGTTCTCTACGAAGACAAGGGAGCCAGAAAATATCGCATCCACTTATGAATTGTGGATGGATATATTGGATTTCTCATGCATTCCAGGATTTCCACATAAGTATGCCATTCAAGATGGTGGGAAGACTCTTTTCCCATTATTTCAACAATACAAGTACCGTGTAGCAACACATGTGCATGCTTTCATACAATTCCTTTAAGCAAGCAACATCGTGCATGAAGACATCAGAATGAGGCTCTTTTTGCTATCTCTTCACTTAGAAGAAAACTTGTCTGTCAGGAATTGGTATGAGGGTTTTTCTCACAAAAATTTTTCTTCACTTAGGCAGTTCATTGATACATTTAGATTGGATTGGGATTACGGTATCGAAGAACAGGAAAGAAATGCCATGATCGACAATATATGGGAAGAAACGCTCGGAAACAGCCAGGCACAAGACAATTTGAGCGAAGGAATCAAAGATGATATTCCATTTGAATTTAAAGGTCCTGATAATCCGATTTCTACAGAAATGGAAATAGGTTTCTATTATCTTGATTTATCAGACTTTCTAGGATATTTAGATGAGTTACCAAAGATATTTTGGCATGCCTTCAAGGGAGACCATGATAATGCCGTGCATCATGTGGAATGGTTTATGACTTTGGATTAAGAATAGGGTATTAAAGAAGAAGAAGAAGATGTTTACATGCGATCATTTGTTTTTCACCTAGGAGCAAAGGATCTTTCTTGGTTTGTGGGCCTAGATAAAGGCACAATATCATCCTTTGCATAATTGGTGGAAACATGTTGTAGCCACTGAGATTTAGAATGATGTGACAAATGGATGCCTCATGTTAGGCATGCGAGGGACTTGTCCAATAAGGAAACCCACAACAAGGATCGGGTCGAAGCATCCATTGTCCAAGGTCTAACAAATAATATCTCAAGCACAATAGATGAAGCAACCCAAGCATATGAACATGATGATGATCCTATATATGAAGATCCATAAGTCAAAGCTAAAGAAGGTGAAGAACATAAGGATAGGGTGAGTTCTCCCTTCCAACATACAATGACTTCTTATGACATATCAGATCTCTGGGAACTTATTGACGAGAATTTTGAGGACGATGGGTATTGGAAATTTATGGGTCCACCTTTCTATGATTCCTCGATACCAGGTAGCATTGTCTCCATACATTGCAGCAAGAAAGAACAGCTTGATGAAGTGAATAAGGTTGAGCCAGAGTTTAACACTATTTGGGATGAAGAACTTTCAGTTACCTCAAGCAAGGATATTGAAGACGTGAATTATGAAGACCCTGTCAAACGAGATATGATTATTCTTCATCCTTATGATGCTAATGATGAAGAATGGCTCAACCCTTTTTCCACTATGATTCAAGATGAAACATCGCCAGACATTGCAGATAATTTCCTTATGCAGATGGTTCACTATGATGAAAAGTTTGAAAATTTGGGACCCTGTATCTCATGATTTTTCCATGATTTCTCCATCATATTTGTCTGGCATCGGGGAAACATGTTACATAGAAGATCCTTTTGCAAATGTTCATCCTATGATGGGACCAAACTATCGCTCTCAGTTATGCTCCAAAAGAAGCATTGAAGAAGTTGTTCAACCCCATATATCCTATATCGGTAAGTCCTTAATGATACATTTCATCAAGACCGAGGCAAGTAGGTGGACATGTATGATTTTCATTCCTTGTTTTCATAGTATTTATTGTTTATCTTTTCATTTGAGGCATGAAGGTATGAATTATTTTTCTAACAATTTCAAAAATTCAAGAATTATTTTGAATACTAACGTGCTTGTGAAAAAGATAAGTGATATACGTCTATATCCAAAGAAATTCTTAGGTGGATGCAAGGACAGGTTGTGGATGACATATGATCATATACAAATACCTTCTTTATCAATCTCCTTTCTAGATAAAAGTCTAGTAATAAATTACAGGAAAAAAAATTTCTCAACACCAGGATGTGATGGAAGGGACCCATACATAATTCCACTAGAAGCATTGATTAACAAAGATTTCCAAAGCAATGCTTCTCCATGGCACCAATTTCAATCCTTCTAGGTTCCTAATAAGATCTGGTTTCCTGGTCTCACCTAGATAAAGATCTCGGTACAAACTCAATATATCATCAATGAGGTATTTTCATGGATTACATTAAAGGACACAGGTAAGATATCAAGTATGAATTTCTTACTCAGATGGTTACAATGGTGGTATGATTCACCTAACCTACCTTGATTGACAGGTTTAGGTTAGGTAGGGTTAGTTTCATTAGGCATATTTATGTGCATTCCATTGTCTAGTTAGCTTTTATTGTTCTTAGTTTGTTTCCCTCATTTTGTGAACAAGGAAGGACAAAAGCGCCTGCCCTTAGATGCTTCTAATCCTCTCAAAAATTTAATGTGTTTAAGTCTACAGGTACCAGAAGATTCACAAGTTCTTGAGCACTCCGGGGAAGAGCACCTGTCCTACAGTTGGAGCTACTGTTACGCTACACCTGTACCCAACGCACCTGCAGATGTACCCCAGGGAGAGAGGGCCAGTTTTTTCAACTAGGAGGGGTCTTTTTGAGTAATGGTGGTCATGGCTAGGATCTTTGGTTCCCCCTTTATAAGTACTATGGCTTAATGGCATTGTCGACTGCCCTTTGTTGGGGTTTTTAACCTCGAGGTTGGTGTCTAGGGATCCTTACGTTTGACCACTTCACATGAATCCATATAATGTTTATGAGCTATAGTGGCCTTTGCTTCAACTACAAGAAATTCATCTCCCTTCGCAGCCACTTAAGACACCCTCCTGGCCCTTTTGTTAGTGGGCACCTACTCTCCCTGGCTTTATCTCCTCATAGGAATCCATCCTCCATGACATGCCCTTTTCATGCTTTGAGGAGGGCGTTGAGAGATTTTACAACATTTTATGGGTTAGATGGGGTATAACTCCCTCCCTCCATCTCACTCCAGCCTTTTTTTCGGAGTAATTAGCTTATTTGAACACATTTTGGCACCTAGGGGTATAAATACCCCAGGTATCCTACCTTAGGCCATATTTTATTATTATTTTGTTTTAATTTTAAGTCGACATTTTATAATTTCAAGTCGACATGTTTTAAGGCATGTAGACCTGGATATTTTGTAAAAAGTGTGAGTGAGATCATATAAATAGATCTCCTCACTTTCATTTTAAAAACAAGACTCATGGGATAATACACTATGCATTTGTTCTACCCTTGCTAGGGCTCTTTGGAGAGATGTGCCCCTCTTGAGGAGGATTTTATGGGTCAATGCAATTTGTTTTCTGGTTTCTTTGGTGAAATTCTTATTGCAAGGTGATGTTTTGATTTGTTGGCTAAACACAAGCACTTTGAGGTGACGCTTCTTATCTTCATATTTGAATGTTGGTACATGATGCACGTTCATGATTAAATGGTAGCCCTAGTGCTGCATTTTCTCCTAGAATAGGAAATTTCCATCCTTCTTGTCACCTTAGCAAAACGAGGCACATCTCCTTGTGAGAGTCCTTTAGGTTTTTCCCTTAGTTTTCTAGGATAGTTATTTGACTTAAGTTTTATTCCTCTCTAGGTTAGCCATCCTCCCTAGATTCCCTAGGTTGAGGTAGGGATCTTGCTAGGTTAGTTTCCCTTTATTTTCACACCTTTCATCATCCAAAACCTAGATTTGGGTTAGTTTAGGTTAGTTTCTAGATCTGCAAAATTTATAAATTTTCATAAAAATCAAATATTTGGCCAATTTAGGGCCTCCTGAAATTTCTGGCCCTAAAATTTCAAGCCCTAAAATTTTGTGCCCTAAAATTCCGCTCCCTAAATTTTTGGGCCCTAAAATTCCACTCCCTAAAGTTCTAGGCCTTCCCTAAAATTCCACGGCCTCCCTATTTCTCTCCTTCAACCCCTGTACACAAGTGGAAAACAATAGCTAATGGGGTTGGTATATGTTGGTATAAATTCCTAGTTTAGATTACAGCTGAAAGTGCAAATTTTTGCATATTTTTCCTTCACACATACCGTCTGCAACTAAACATGAACATGAATTTATATTGTTGGTAAACATGAAACTTTTAGATTATTGTTAGCTAGTATTTAATGTTGTTTCTAATACAAAGTTGGATTAGATAAATGTTGAATATTGTACTCATAAATGACTGATTTGACCATACTGCTGATATATTAATAATGGTTTACATGTGCACTTTAAATTGTATGGTAATGATGAAATGCATGTATTTTTGCTAATTCCTACATATTACACTTGTTATTGGAACTAATTAGTTATACAATTGGCTTATTCTTTGATGAATGAACTTGTATTATTCATATCCTCTTCTAGACTCCATTAGGCACTCGTCACTAACCATACACACATAGGAGGTATATTTGGTGTCAAGTGTCTTTTGCAGAGTTACATAGGGATCTCCCCTAGGAGCTTTTGACTTCCAAAGAAGTTTGGAGAAGTGACTAAGGTGACAGTGGTCACTTTCTTCACATATGCTTATCGATGACTTGGACTGCCATTTCAATCGATAACACTAGTGATCCCTTTTATTATAGTGGTATCCCTCACACTTTCTTTAAGGAAACATCATTTCCTTGGCAGTCGCAAGTATCCTTCTATAAAAGATGACACATCTATTCCAAAAGATAGACCTAGAGGAATATTGTACCTTGGTCTCATTACCATCATTGATGAGTCCCTTGACCAACTGAAGGGAGACATCAGTGCCCTTTAGTTTGGTTGTTTCTCACGTGCTCGACTACAGATCATTTATCACACCGTTGATATTTTTACAAGACAATGGTTCTTTCATTATTTGATCGAAGACCTTGGATATCCCTAACTCCTAGTCATTGATGGAGTTCGTTGTTCAGTTGTGTGTTTTGAGATATTCGGGTTGAGTTAGGAGAGACGTTGTGGAAGCCCCCAGTTACATGATCCATTTGGTATCATGTTATAGATAGATTACCTAGAGCATGATTATTATGTACTTACAACTATATGAGTCATCCCAAATTATAGATCCCCTTTTCAGTTCCAACAAAGCATCAGTCATTATGATCGATCATTCCTCTTGAATTCCATGTGTTGACATCAATTCACTAGATCAAATAGGGTTGGGCCATACTTATGTACCTTCTTAAGTCCCTCCTAGACACTTATGATGTACATAGTGATATTTCATGTATTGAATAGACCTTCGTTGGGCCTGGATCTCCATTTTTTATGATTATGTACACATGATTATTCATATATTAATATGATCCCCAATGGGTCTCGATCCCATTCCATTTAGATAAAATGATATGAGCATGGGTATGCTACCTCATCCATACATATTTTTGAGATTATATACCCCTTTTCATTTGCAGAGAAAGGACTCCATAGTACCATCACAAGGCAAGTTCTCTCCAAAGAAATCTTCATTCTCCATGCCACAGTCACACTTATCTCCTACCAAGAAAGTCTTGTGATGTATGTCGGCCATACGATGAGATCCTAACCTCACACATTAGGGGGAAATTTGTTAACAAGTAAAATTTTATCACCTTCCATTTCATTAGCTCAATCATCTTCATATGTCATCATGTCACCTCATTCATGCCCATTTGACCTTAGAAAATCAATCAAAAATCCCCAAAAAGTAAAGTTAAGCCTCAAAAATCCTCCACAACACAAGTCGCTTTTAACCCCTTGATAAGAATGACCCAGACCTCTCATAATCCCTCAACATGAGCAATTCAAGTTGCACAAAAACTTTTAAAATGGGTGATTGGACCGTTGGCTTGGATTTCGATCTGTCTTACTCCATGTCCGACAAAAACAAAACCAAAGTGACATGAGTCTCTACATGGATGGCAAGTTTAGCTATCAAAGATCGGCTCTAGACTCTCGCTATCAGTTGTAAATTAGACACCAAGGTCACTCATTCCACACAATTCCATTCCATTTGCTCAACTCATTACTCTACTAGATTTTCATTGAGATAGAAGTAATTCGTTTATCACTTCATTATCACCTTTAGCATATCCTTTACCCATGATGTATGGCCAGAGAATCGAAAGGACATGAGGAGAACCAACGGACCCTCCCTTGGACAACTGCGACAGCCTCTTCCATTATTGTTCAGGTATTCTTGGTTCCTGTAATTCTTTTCATATTTGAATATAAATATTCTTTATTCTTCCAGCTTTTTTATATGCTTGTTGATTGAATTTAAAGAAAAGAAAAATATATGTATTTGCTTTATACCAGCACTCGTAGTTTAATTTCTTATTTTAGCAATTGGTTTTCTTTTATTTCTTTGAGACTATGCTTGAGTTTACAACCCTTTAGTGGGTGCCCCTTTGGCATAGGTGTGTGCAAAATCACACGCTACAATTTCACCAACCCCCAAGAAGACCACTAAGGAAAGCCACACTCTGTACACACCAATATCATTTGATCATCCTTGCAGGGAATATTTGCATGGTATTCATTCATTAGGCACTCATCTTCTCATTTGAATAAAACATCCACATAATTCTTTTAGTATAAATTTTTCTCCACTCTAAATGTGGGAGCTACATCACATTACATTATTCTTTTGGTAGCACCCCATGGTCACCCTTAAATGGTGTACTTGTGTTCATTACACACCAACACCTTCGATATTATTTTTGTCATCCAGATTCACCCTACCCTCATTAGCTTTCATTCGAAAAAAATCACATCATGAGAAATTTGCATCTTGTTCATCCCATTTACATCCTACACTTTTGTTTGAAGAATGTTGTCATACACCAAGCACCTAGTTTACTCCAATCAAGACTCAGTCACAATCCCTTGGATTACCAACCTATCTTATTTCAATTCTATCATTATCCTAGTTGGTTACAAAATGTTTTTGGTCCTCACGGGAAGACCATCATTTTACCA
Source organism: Pseudotsuga menziesii (assembly GCA_001517045.1). NCBI lineage: Eukaryota > Viridiplantae > Streptophyta > Pinopsida > Pinales > Pinaceae > Pseudotsuga > Pseudotsuga menziesii. Next base: position 7,582 of record LPNX010024410.1, on the reverse strand, counting down.
CTAGCGTTAGCTCTCATTAACGCTAGATCATTTTATTCGGACAGTTAAAGAAGTATTGACTGCACCTTGGTTTCCCTCCTGATCAAAACAAGGATTCGCCTCAGACTAGGGAGAAAGAGCCATCGGTTCTCTTTTCCTTAGTGGTATCCCCTATGTTCAACATCAACACATTTATCACATCATGAGTCGTACGATGTTTGTAGTGTTCAAAGTTATGGTTGAAGATATTTTTCAATCGAACATGAGTAGGTTTCCCACCTGACATCTTCAACATTATTCAAATTCCCCACCACAATGGGTTGTTCATAATCTCCATTAGTTCTCTCCTCTAGAATCATTAGTATCATAACAAGTTCAAGACAGATTTACTCATTATGAGATTGAATCCAACTCCATCCCTACATCCAACAGTTTATAAAGTCGACTCCTCGATCTCCTCTTATTATAATTCAATTTCATATAATTTCACGAGCATAGGGATGTCTGTCTCTTTTGTATAAAACCATCTTTTTATGTGTGACCTATCAATTATTTAGTTCAACGATCATGGACTAGCAATCATCCTATGGGAGCACCTTTACTCTCAACAAATCGCTATTTTATTATCATAGTTCATAATATCAACATGAGGGAAAGAAACAATGATGTATTTCAAATATACAATGACTTCATAATCTCACACATTAGGGAGCATTTGTTATCACCTAAATCTCGCACACATGCAAAATTTCAGTAATTATCATAAAAGGATATCATCAACATAGAGCATGCAGCTCATTAACACCATCCTTATCAAATTCAATATCAGAAATGGACCTTAGAATAGAAAAATACTCAATTTTGTATAATAGCATGACTTTTCTAAGGAAACCCATGTAGGTAAAGTATCAAAAGTCATGCATATGTACCATCCTGCAAACCACTATTTTTTTGTGGTGCATTTAAGGCTCACAACCAAATTTTGGATCTGAATATTTGAATTTGTCTCCTCACATGATTGGGAGCATTCAATAGCCCCATGCTTGTACCTCAAAGACCACCTCAAGAGATGGAGTGTTCATGTGGAGACTAGATGCTTGAAGACCTCCATTTGGCTTGTAAAAGGAAACTATGAACATCCATTTCATAAGAGAAATCTAGAGCAATGTTATGCTGCAAGAATTAGTTTAAGAGCTTGCCTTTCACACTCCTTACCATCATTTGGAATCACAAAGATCCCTTGAATTCTTCCTCAAGAAGCAAGTGTTTCTCATCATCATTCCAAGTTAGTTAACAAGCAATTTGAGAGAATTCAAAAGGACCCATCCCTAAAGGGGAATGTTTGTTGCCATTGAAGCTACATTCTTCTAGGTAACACCATTTGTATACAAGATTTTCCATTGAACAATACTATATGGTTGAATTTAACTCATTCTCTTTGTTTTATGGCATTTTAGCACTTGATAAACTTTTATTTCACTCTTATTTATTGAGTTTGGATTTAGCTTGTTAGTGTTTGTCATACTAATCATCACTCACATTGTTTCCTTAGCTGCAACCAACGAGGAGGGGAAGAATTGCTCACCCTTATGACATTTTTCCCAAAACAAACCATTATGAAATATGAGATCTAGGAAATTGTTCCAAGACTTGAAGAGAACTTTGTGATAGATTTTAGGTGGTTGTACAAGGCAAAGCATGTGGTTGATGGCAACATACATAAGTAAGGGGCTATATTCGTAGTAAGAGAATTATCATAGAGGGGGGTTTATTACGAAAAGACCTTTGCTTATGTTTCTTCGTATAATTATATAAAGTGCATCATGTCCAAAATCCATAGCATCAGTTTTTGGTTGGCCATTATATTAGATGGCTATAAATATCAATTTTCTAAACAATATACTCTCTAAATGGTGTGATGCACCTAGACCAAAACATTAGAATTAGAAACATTTAGTATATAGAAAGTTCAAGGTATTTGAATACACTTAGCTCCTAAAGATAGGGGAAACTAGATGGGTTGGTGGTTCAATAAAGTGATTGTGCCAACAACGTAGACTAGTCAACTTCTAGATGAGTCAAAATAGGAGTTTTCCTCTAAGAAGAGAGCCATGTAAGACTAGTAATTTCATTATGACCCTTCCTTGAAATTTTTCCAATTGAACCAAGTGTTTATAATATATTGATGTCAACATCCACATCAGTTATGATCATACAACCTATTGCAAGCCTTTAGAGCTTATGTTAGCATTGTGGACCAAGAGACCATGATGATAACATTTGTAATTTACAAACAATGCACTTTTATGGGCCTTCACACTAGTGATTATTGTGGAACAAGCAAAGACATATTTATACGTAAACCTTATCACAAAACATGCCTAAGAAGTAAGGGAGGTAATTATAGACTTAAAATACTTGTAAATATGAAACAAGAAAATCCAATAACTACTAAGTTGATACATGAGTGTTATTGTTAGCAGGTTTTGCTACACAGTCTGAATGTTGCCATATGCCAAACTTTGAATGTTTCACTCACAGGCAAAGCCACAGCAGGATGAATCAAAGGAAGTCACAACAGTAATGAAGCAAATGTTAATGTTACAGCCACAGATGAGAACAATGTCACAGCTCTAAATGTTGCATAGAATACCCGCATATTGAAAAGGATGATTACACAGTTCACTACAACAGAGGATTTTAGTACACATTCAAATAAATGAAACAGAAGGATGAAAACGATCAAGTGTTACATCTATACAGCGATTCACATATATAAAATAGAGTTTTAAATGAATAATTTGATCACACTATACAGAATGGGCAGGATCTGAAACAAAGCGGCCGGAAAGATAGCGATTTTTCATCTGCAACGGCGGAAGGGTAGTGGCTTCTTCATCCGCAACGGCGGAAGCCCACAACACAAGGATCGATGACAATGGACAAACAAACATATCGGCGAGCGGAGGAGAAACGACTAAACGGCGAAAGAATAGTGACTTTCTCATCCGCAACGGCAAAAGATGGAAAGACTACGGGCTCCGCGGCAAGCAAAAACATCGAAAGTCGGAAGGACATCCCCTTCCACAACATCGAAGCGAAAAACGGAACAGGAGCCGCAACGTCAGAGCTTCAAAACATCAGAAGTCGAAGCGGAACGGGAGCCGCAACGGCGGAGGTATAAAGGCTTTCAGGAGCCGCAACGGCGGAAGCCAAAATAACAAAACTTCTGACCCGAAACCCAAAAGACAGTCGATTGAGACAGAGCTCATCGGAGCTAGTTGCCTGCCCCTCTTCCGAAACGGCGGAAGTTTAATTCACATACGTGTCCGCTGTGGCACAACACTATTATATACAGAGGAAGTCTCCATATTCAGAGTCGAACCCAGGGTCCTTTGATATGGAAACAGTGGAACTTGAAGAGTCTAGCACAGTATTGATTCGATGATGACTATTCGTGGAATGCAGAGAGTCAGACAAAATGGGCATTCGAAGGACTTAAATTTTTTGTCAGTTAGAGACTTTTGAGAATCTATGATATTCGTGGAATGTGAATCGTTTTGTACAGATCAGCATTCGAGACCTATTAACTGTTTCTCATTTGCAATTAGATGGAAAATGAAGAGTTCGTAACCGTTTCTGTAATGAATGGAGAGAATGGGAATCGACTGGAATATATATATATATATTATAGCAAGCAGATGAAATTGTGTGCGCTGTTCAGTAAGGTAATTTCGAATATAAGAGATTGAGCACATTGCAGAAAAGGATTGAAGAGCTGGATACGATGATAGTTGCAAAGTATGAAGAGTTCAGATGAGAAAGAAAATAAGAATGATACAGTGACAGTCTCGGTGAGTTTTGTATGTGCTTAGTCTTGATGATAAACAGAGAAAAATGTACAGAGATAAAATTATAACATCTGTTGTGAGTATCTGCAATACTGTCTAATTCAGAATCATAATGTAAATGCTGATTTATAAAGCCTAGTCATAGACAATGAGGGGTTGTAAGGGTTTGATTCATTCTGTAAGTCAAAGAGTTCTCTGGGTGGTAGGGTGGAGCAAGGGAGAACAGAGTTCTCTGGGGTGTTGTAGCATCCCTCTGGTTGTTGCCAGAAAATAGAAACAAGTTGTTGCTTGTATAATTGGAAGTTGGAGCTTCCAGAGGTAGCAGCCTCGTCTGGGTTGAAGCTCAGGCAAAATAAAAGAATGTAAAGAGGAGTTGGAGCTTACCTTTTATTCTTAAGAAGAAGAGTTTTTACTGTTTCCTCATGAAAACATTGTGTCTTGTGTTCGTTGATGTGATTGAATGTTGAATGTTATTTAATTTACTGCTATATGTTGAATGATTTAAACATATGTCCATAATAAATCTGAAACATCCTTTAAAAAGATGCACTTTGGTATGTAACTAATTCACCCCCCCCTCTCAGTTACTTTAATCAGTCCAACAATTGGTATCAGAGCCAAGTTGCTTCAAATCAGTTTAGCCACTGGAATCTAGATCCTAAACAATGGACAAGAAATCAGAATTTACCAAACATGGACTGCCTCTATTTGATGGACATAATTATGCCTTTTGGAGTATAAGAATGAAATTGTTTCCACGGTCTCAAGGAGTTGATGGATGGAAAGCTTGTTTAAATACATATAATGTTCCAGCAACTATTCCAATAGATCCTATAAGTAGAAGACTCTATGAGAGTAATTCAAAGGCTATGTATGGTATTCTAGGAGGCCTAGCAGCTTCAGAATTTGTTAAAGTAATGAACTGTTCCTCAGCAAAAGAAATTTGGGACAAACTGAAAACAGTCTATGAAGGGGATGTTAAAGTTAAAAATGCCAAATTACAAACATATAGATCTCAATTTGAAAGTTTGAAAATGGAAGAATCTGAAGATATAGCCACTTATTTTCTTTGAATAGATGAAGTTGCCAATACCATGAGAGGGCTAGGACAAAAGATTAAGGATGGAGATATTGTACAAAAGGTTCTTAGATCTCTTCCTGCTAGATTTAATCCTAAGGTTTCTGCATTAGAAGAAAGAGCAGATTTAGATACCTTAGATATGGATACACTTAGTGGAATACTGACTGCATATGAAATGAGAATTTCTGGTGAGACTTCTTCCAGGAAAGAAGCAGCATTCAAAGCAGCAAAGAAGGAGAAGAAGAAGAAGTGAACCATTCTGAAAAATCAGAAGAAGATGAAGAAGAAGCAAATTTTGTCAAGAGCTTAAGAAAGGGTACAGGTAGGTACAAAGGTAAGCTTCCTTTGAAATGTTTTGGATGTGGTAGAATAGCCCACTTTGCTTCCAAATGTCCTTATAGTAAGAACTCTGACAATGAGGAAGAAAGCAGTAAACAGCCAAAGCAATACAAAAATAAATACAAGAAGTCTTTCAATAGACGTACTTTCAAGAAGAAAGTGATATATCTGATTCCAATGAAAGTGATGATCAGTCAGATGAGAATCTCTTTATGGCTTTGGAAAATCAGAAAGACCAATTTGAAGAGGAAGAAGACGGTGAAGTGGATTTGGAAGCAGAATTGGTAAGTGCTCTATGTGATTTAAGAAGAGAAAGAAAAGAATGTAGACATCTTAAGAGAAATGTTAAAGAACTTGAGGATGAGTTGAAAAAATCAAATGATTCATTTGAAAGCACTGAAGCAATGATGATTGAATTAAAAATAAAAATGGAAGAAGCTAGAATCACTGAAGAATCTCTAAACAAATTAATTATGGTAAAGGATAAAGAGATTGAAAACCTAAAATCAGAAGTTGTCTTATTAAGGAAGAAGGTACAGGAAAGCAACATGAATCACAGTTCATCAATTCTAAATCAGATAATAGAAAGTCAGAGATTTGTAAATGATAAATCTGGACTTGGTTATAAGGCAGCAATGATCAATGATGGTTCTAGTTCAATTTTGAAAGAAACAGGTGCAGAAAAGAAGAATGAGAAAGGAGCTTATGAGAATTCAGTGGTTGAGAAACAGGAAGAAAAATCAAGACCAATTGTTCAGAAAAGAACACATGACAGGTATCAAAATAAGTTTAATGGCTATTGTTTCTTTTGTTACAATTATGGACACAAGGCTGCGTTTTGCACTAAATTTTCAAGAAAAATATATGAACATAATGGGTATGAGAAGTCTAGACATGGATATGGAAAAAGATTGGATGTGACAAGTCAAAACAGAAATAGCAATACTCATAACAGATTTGATATTTTAAACCATGAAACAGAATGTTATAAGTGTCAAAATTTTGGTCATATTTCAAGAAATTGCCCTACCAACTTTCAGAAAGTTAGTAAACCCATCTATACTCATCAACAAACTCAAATCTAGAAAAGGAAGACTGAAAATCTGAAGGCTGAAAATTGTAATGTAGCACTGCAAGCTGAATATAAAATCAAATGGATAATAGACAGTGGATGCTCCAAACATATGACAAGAAGTAAACATTTGTTTATCAAACTAGACAAAGGAAAAGAGGGATCTGTCACATTTGGAAATGATCAGACAGCTAGAATAATTGGAAGAGGGACTGTATGTTTAAACAGTAAGAAAAACTTGGCTGAAAATGTCCTGTTGATAGAAGACATGGAACACAACTTGTTGAGTGTTAGTCAAACATGTGATAAGGGACACTACATGATATTTGATTCAAATGGATGTCAAATCAGAGATGTGAAAACAGATAAACTAATAGGTACAGCCACAAGAAGTGAAAGCAATGTCTATATTCTAGATGAGAAAAAGAATGAATGCTGTCTTAGTAATGACAATGAAAGTTGGTTGTGGCACAAGAGACTAGGTCACATCAATTTTGATAATCTGATCAATATGAGTAAGAATGAAGTTGTAAGAGATTTACCATCTTTAAAGAATCTCTCAGGTTCAGTGTGCAAGCAATGCCAACATGGGAAACAAACAAGAGTCAGATTTAAAACAAAAGAATACTCCACAACTAAACCGCTTGAGATAGTGCATACTGATATTTGTGGGCCCATGAGAACAAAAGGGTCATATGAAAGGAGAAAATTATTTCTTATTGTTTGTGGATGATTACACTAGAATGACTTGGATTTACTTATTGAAAAAGAAATCTGAAGCTTTTGACTGCTTTCAAACATTTAAAGAATTTGTTGAAAATGAATGTGACAAGAAAATAAAGCGCCTGAGATCTGATAATGGAGGAGAGTACGTGTCAAATGAATTTAACAAATTTTGTGATGTGAATGGGATAAAGAGACACTTCTCTGTGACTGAAACAGCTCAGCAGAATGGAGTAGTAGAAAGGAAAAACAGAACAATAGCAGAGATGGCTAGAACCATGCTCCATGAAGCAAAGTTGAGTAATGTTGGCCTCAAGCTATTCACACAGCAGTTCACATACTGAATCGATGTCTACTAAGAAATAACCAGTCTGTCACGCCATATCAAATGTGGAAAGGAAGACCAGCCAGCGTTAAACATTTCAGGATTTTTTGCTGTAAGTGTTATATCAAACGAGTAGATCCACATTTGGGAAAATTAGACTCTAGAACTGATGATGGAGTATTAGTTGGCTACTCTTGTTCTAGAAAAGCATA
>LPNX010024403.1:8423-177026 GCA_001517045.1 Pseudotsuga menziesii | reverse complement strand
TAGCTTAGCTTTTTACTTTCCAGTTTAATCGAACTGCTACTAAGGATTCCAGATTCCTTAGTAGGTGCTCATCAGCACAAGCTAGGGTGAAAACCCTAGCTACACTTCATTGGGATGGTATGTTGTATAATAGAAGTATCATACTCCTTTAAATATTCATAGCTCCAATAAAAAACATTAGAAAAGTTCTTCATTAAACCAATATATTTCTCTTTCTCATTTACATGCAATTTCCTTGAAATTTTTGTTATCCTAGGATGTTCTTTTGTTCCAATATTATGATCTTGAATATCTTCTTCATTATGTTGTACCGTATATTTTCTAGCCACGTCATTCCGATCAAATAACTTCTCTAAGGGTATTAGGCCTTTGGATATAGAATTACTCTTGAGATAAATAATATCCTTACCTCCAATCCTATTTTTTTTAATGTTTCTATCCTTCATCTGCTTCTATAGAATATTCATCATCTGAAATATTTTCCACATTTTGATTTTATTTATCCATCAGACATTTCTAAAAATATCATTATCTGCAAATCATCTTCAAACACTTACCAATATTTAGATTTGTCATGGATGGAAATTCTACTTACAACTTCAATTTTATACTTTTTATTTGAATAGATGGGAATCTTAAAGTTTCCAGCAGTAGTGGCCAAAGAATCAACTATCATGTTTTCAATCCTTGGAATTACCATCACTCTATGTTCACTAAAAAAAATTCCAAGCATATCCCAAACTTCATTTTTGTAAGCTCTCATTCTAGGATGCTTAGTATGGTAACTTCCATCACTTGATTTATAACTAATTCTGAGTCTCCATAGACATCTATTCATTTTTCTTTTAATTACTTCAATTCATTTAATACTAAAAAAAAAGATTCATACTCTACAACATTATTTGTACCTTCGAATGTCAATTTAAAGAATACACCTTAAAATCTTTGTCTAGAGTAATTATCCAAACACCTGCTCCAACACCTTCCTTACTTATTGATCCATCAAATAACATAGACCATACCCCTTCATCTCTTTGTTTATGTTCCAAGGCCTCCTGTCTTTTAGCAAATTCCTTGTCTTCCTTCATTCTAGTTACTATTGGAAGATCTTCTTCAGTAGGAAAATTGTGTTCATAATGGAAATCATTATAGAAAATTGAAGACCCCAAATTAGTATCAACATCATATATAGGGTGATTATTTGTATTTTATTGACTACTTACTACATATGTTAATCTCTTTTCTCTGTATAATCTTCTATGTTGACCAAATAAGGGAATTGTTACATAATACATATTCATTTGTAAATTTCCTTTCAATTTTGAGTCCCGTGACCTAGATAAAAGCATACCAAATTTAGGAGGAATATTAGCCACCACTATATCCATAATAAAAATATTGGCAGGAATCTACGCAAGAGTAACTACCAAATATTTGATGAGCCCTAAACACTTAACCTTTCTATAATCAAAAGAAAATAAATATTTATAAGGTCTCGTGATCTCTAATACCAGACTCTCAACCACCACTCTTGGCATGAGGTTATGTGATGCACTAGAATCCAACATGGAATTATGTAGAATCATGTCATGAACATTGAGACTAAAATAAAAAGGTGGGACATCTTCTTCATCACTATCTTCTATTCTAGGGCCAATAACTATTGTTGCGGCATCATCTTTCAACTCTAAAGTGTCAGGATTCCATTCTCCATCTGTTTTGACCATTCTGGTAATATTTTCTCTATCTTCATTATTCTTCAACAACTCATTGAAAGGGATGGAAATTTTTAAATTAGATATTTCAGTCTGTAGATTGAAAGAGGAGATTTTTCTATCACTTTCTATTTGCATTTCATTTTTGTTTTCTTTTGATATGTCCTTTTCATTTTCAGAAACTTTCTGTACAACGTTCTCTTTATGTTTTTCTTTTTGTTTTCCCTTATCTTGTTGGATGCTAGAAGGATGGTTTGGAAGAAGCCTTCCTTTATTTATAACTACATCTCTACTTCTCAAATTTAAATTCCTTTGGAAAACATTTACAACATTTTGATATCCTCTTTGATATTGATATGTTTCTAACCCAAAAGTATTAGATTCATGTTCTTGAGAAAACAAATTATGCTCTTCTTCTGTAAAGTAAATTTTAGAATCCAAATCATCAAAATGGTGTATATGGTAATCCATATGATCATTTTCTTCTCCTTATTCTTCCACAAAATTCTCTATAAAAGGTGGCCTTATCTATTGGTCTGCAACCCTCCTTGGATTTCGTTGCTTTATCTATCTAATCTAAGGGGGAGGAGGTATCCTAAAGTTAGTATTTCTGATTTTTTGTTCAGGTTGATCTATCTTTGGAGGCCTATTGTCCAATGCTAATCTATCCATCAACCACTCCATAGTTTTCATCATTATATAAAATTTTGCATGTGCAGATGAAGAAGTGGAGGGTTGATTTTATTCCCTAGTTTTTCTCCTATCTACCTCCACTCTTTGTTTCATTTTTCCAGAAGCCATTAAGTTAGATTCTATCTCCAAATAATATTTAAAAATAGCAATCATATTGGCATATTTCCACTCTCTCAACAAAAAAGAAAAATCATTCTCAAATGCATCAGCATAGTGTAGTTTTGCAGCTCCTATAAGTGGTTTAATGTCAGCTGGTATAAAATTATAAACCCTCATAAATATGCTAGAAAATTCATGCCTGGAATCAAAATTCCCTTTCTTTAAGTTGTTGTATTCGGCTAAGAGTTTGAAAATCCTCAAAAGTAGAAATAGATATTGCAGGAAGATATTTAAACCACCTCTTCACTTCCCCTAATCAACTTTGTGCAAACAATCTCATTTTTGCATAAACATAATCCACATCTTCTAATTCAATGAAATCATCAAATATATCCATATGTTGTCTGGTTTTAAAATTTCCTTCCCCATCAAATAATGTAATCCTACCAGAGTAATTATGTGGAAGGTCATGTAAAACAACAAGCAAGGCAAGTGGAGAAAACCTAGCAGCCATGGCTCTAGGAGGGTTTTGAGGAACAAGATGATTTTTTATAATAGCATAAACTTGTGGTTGAGAAGTTTGGATTATTGGATTTCTTTCTTTTGTTTTTACAGTATTCTGGATATTTTCCAAAGTGAATCTAAAATATAATATTGAAGCCTATTTGGATTGATTACAACTTGTTTTAAATCTGATTCAGACTTAGACCTTAAAAGGATTGTTCAAACTTTGTTTCCAAATAAAATCTTGAAAGCTGAGAAAATCATCTTGAGTTTGAGAAAATGAAATTTCTATTTGAGAATTACCTTCTTTTTCCTTTCCTCTATTTTTCCTAATTAAACGTTCTAGATCTTCCACACTATATACGGGTTCATAATTAGGGTTACCTCTACTATGCACTCTCCTGAAATCCAAGATGACATCTTAGAAACTCCTTCTTGAAAATTAATGTGGAGTCACTGGGGAAAAAACACAACCAACTTTGGATGTAAAAACTCTCGTTTCCCCACAGAAATCCTATTTTCTTAAAAAATATTGTCGTTCTTCCCAGGGAAGATTTGAGCTCTCATCCTTAGTAATGATGCCAAGAAATTATCACTTGTATTTATCCGTGGTTTTGGGAGTTTAATTCCAAGGTAACCACAAAACCAATATTCAATAGTAAAGTTGGCTTCTTTCCTTCCAGAGAAGGATATCTAAATAGATAAACAAAAAGGCCAAATATATTTGAAAAGAAATGAATTTTAAAGGTAATAATGACTAAAAAAAGCAGTCCTTGGGCATGGAGTCAAATGTGAAAAATAATTAACAGTAGTGCTTTGCAATGGAATTCCTAATAGAGGTAAGGAAGTCACTCTTTTATAGTCAAAATGTTGGTTTTTTGGTGATAAGGAAGAATACAAAGCAGTCCATTCATATGGGCATCTAAAGATGAATCCAATATTAACTTTAGTGGAAAAAACTTGTGGATGCTTGAAATCAAATAATCAGAGCATAAACCTATGAATTATGATTCAATATACACTTATCCAAGCATGAAAAGATAACAAAATGGAAATATAAGCATGAAACACATTCACATAAAGGAAATAAAGTACAGATTGTAAAATGAATAACACAAGACTATCTGGTACAAAACCTGCTTAGCTCTAAAATATTTTTATTAATCTTGAAGCTCTCTTACAAAAATCAGTTCTTATTCATGGGCTCCAACCCTCATTACATTTCAAGGTAGTGCTTAAATACAATAAAATGTCTCCTTGTTCTGATAACTACTTACACACTAAAAATAGGCCTGTATAACTACCTTATTATATTTGTTAACTATCCTCTAACAAACTAATCTTTAAAAATATATTACATTATTACAAAACAAAATTGGTCTCCTGTGTGACTCAGGCCTTACGATGAAATATTTATTGATGTAGATTATATTTCATCTTGCCAAATTTATCTATTTTCTTCCATTGGTCCCCAGATGAAACTTCCAAATTAACCATCTCTCTTGAAAGTACTCTAAGTTCTACATGGTCCCCATAGGCTATAAGTGGCAACTTCCCACCAATTGTTCTGAACATGTTCACCAATTCAAAATCCACTGCTAGTTTATCAATACTAAATTTTCTTGACAAATATTGAGTCATGTCTTCAAATTTCTTGTGATCCAATCTAGACTTGAATAGCAATGCTTTATACTCGACTTGAGACACAATCCTGTCATCTTCTTCCCAAAAAGAAGGCAATCCTTTTTGAAACAAGGGCACAAATGAAGCTTTGAAATTTTTAATTTGATGCAGAATTATATCAATTTTTTCTTGCACAATTTATATGTGCCAATGCTTTCCTGCCACCTTTCTATCCCAAGTAATGAGTGTAATTCTATCTTTGATTCCAATCGTCCTTAATTCCTCTTCAAATAGAGTATTAAGGAAATTTATTGTATTCTTAGCGGTGTCAACCGGTTTCCTATTCAATGCTTATGTCATAGTTGTACAACTATGCATAGAAGAATTTATCACCATCTCTTTATCCTGTATGAAATTTAAGTAAGGTATGATCTTAGTGTATTCCGAGATCAACGTATCCTAAGGGATATGTCTATCTCCTCGTACTGGTAATTGACATGTTAATTGCTTCATTACTTTTCATTTTTATCCATCAATTCTTTATTTTTGTTTTCCAATGTTTTCCTCTCTTCTTCTTTCTCCTTGACTGCATCATCCAAATTTTGATTATGACTTTTTAAACCAATTATTTCTATGTCTCTTAGACTCACTTGTGACATATCCTATACAATATATTCAATATTTGTTTCTACATTAGGCTAGACTATTTGTACTTCATCTTCCTCGTTTTTATCTTCTTTCTCCTTTTCTAAAATCAACTGATTTTCATTCATAACATCTCTCTTTGCAATTAAGAAACCTCTATATTTTTCCCAATTAATGTTTCTCTTCAGTAAGATTCAATAGCTTTTCCTTACTATCATTCAAATCTTGGGCTGGTAATTCTTTCTCTTTTTCTAATTTTGTTAATTCAGAAGCCTGAATTAACTGGGTTGCTGGTATTTTTAACTTATTTTTTTAGCAATTGGATGGTGTTTTCTTTCTCATATTGAATCTGATGTGTTACCTCTCCTTTATCAGCTTCATTATCTATGGTCAACAAATCTCCCTGGAGCTTCTTTATTTATTGTTGGTGCACTTTATTTTCCACCTTCTCTTGTCTCAATTGATTTTCTATTTTAGACATGGTGGATTGCATCTTGGATACTTTAAGAGTAGCTTTGATCAAGTCACTGTAAATGACTTCACCGGTATGCTTATGTGAATCATATCAGGCATTGGAATGACCTTCAAGTTTAATCTCATCTCAGCTATTCTATTCTCGGTAGCAACTACTAAATTTAAAGTATTTCTCATATGATCTTTAACAGTGACCAGTGAGACCTCTTTTCTTGATATATTCCTGAATTCTGAGTATAGTTTTGAGGATTCTTTTTAATATATATCCTTGTCTTTGGTATACCTATCATACAAGTCAGCTTTGGATTTAAATTTATCACTTGATGCTTCTTCTACTTCTGAAAAATTGTATTCATGTAATTCAAAAGTTGGACCTCTGATCTTTTCTTTCTTTTTCTTGATTTTAGGCTCAACTACCTCTACCAATTATCCTTTATATTCAATCCAATGTCTTTTATATGTTTATGAATTTCCTTCTTATTATGTCTCCATGGCTTTAGAATTAGTTATTTTACTTGTCATTTCTATTTTGCTTGGTGTAGGAACTAAAACTGCTATTAATTTCATTATATCCATTGGATTTTCCTATAAATCCTCTGCATATTTCACATGTGTTTGATATTCCATCCAATTATCTCTTTCATCTAATCCCTCCACTACCTATGCTCAAATGCCTTGTTCTTGTTCAGTTGCCTCCTTTGTGAAATAACATGGTGTGGGTCATAATTGACTGCAAAATCTTTCTTAAAATTCATCACTTGTAGCATAATTTCAACTACAGGGAGTGCAATTCTTTTTTATAATGAATGCCCCAAGTACACATGAAACTTAATTTCAAAATCTTTTTTAAAACTGATCAAATGTTCATTCTCCACAATTAGCTTTTTTCTTATAAATTCCAAGGCGAAAACTCTAAGGGTCGGGAATGCTGGTAAGATATATGGTTCATGAGTAAAACCATACAGTATGATTATAGTATGCCCTTCTAACAGAAACTAGTCCCCTATTTTCCTATATGGAGCAAAATGCAAATCCTCCTTCATCTCTAACAACACTCTAGGAAATTTATTCTGAAAGAATACTTTATACACTTCTCCCATCAAAAGGTTCGTGTATTTGAAAAAATCATTACCGATTTCTGTAGTAAGTTCCATCTTTGAGAGTTGCAAGTTTCCTCATTGAAAAATAGAAACATTATAATCAGATATGACTGAAAACAGAAGTGTCTGGTAGTGTGGAAATTCACTGGCTAAGAATGGATGGATTCAGCTAGGAAATCATCATATTTAAGGAAAGGGGGTTGATGATACTGTGAATCTGACTAACTCATACTTATTTTGAATAGAAAACTCATTAACATATTAGGGAAAAATCTATTGTATCTAATGTTAGAATAATCAACTCATAGTTACCCATATTTGACATTAATTAAATCATTTTTGTCTTATTCCTAGATTCCCTCTCTATGCTAGTTGACTTCTACATGTTCCTAGAAGTCAATACTTGCTAAACTGGGTCATGGAGCACTTTGTAATCATCTTGGAAACATATTTATCATGTCTTCTTTATTCCTGGTTCCTTAAAGTGCATATCTATTTTTTCTGAAAGATGCCTTGCTTTACAGCAGTTTTAAGGCATAAAGGAAAATCTAGTATAGGGGAACTTGCCTTGTCTTTTGACCACATCATCCTCCTTTATTTTCTCCATACAAAAGTGTTACCACCTAAGTTGTACTTAGTGGTTTTCTATCAAGTGAGTCTGGTGAACCGGACAAGGATAGCTTGTTCAGATTTCAGAAGACCTTCAGTCTTGCTTCTGCGAAACTTTGTTGAACCATATCACATGTTCATACCCCCTTGGGGGAGTTGTAATAAATTTTATAACATGATAGTGTCTATAAAAGACTCAGTCTCACAGACTTTATTTGTCAATCTGATCAGCCTAGGGTGTTTTTTCCCTTGGTTATTATTGGTTGTTGAATAAACGACTTATAATTTCTGAGTTTTTCACTCAATACCTCCAAAGTTGGGGTGGTCGGCTTGGAATTTAGGCCTATTGAGATTATTAGAGTCTATGTGTCAATGTATAAACATGCTAGGCATCATGGTCGATTCATATGAACATGTATAAGTCCTGCTAGGTTTTTTAGTTTTTTTATTTTTTCAGTGTTTTTTATTAAAATTTAATTTTTCCAAAACTTAGGTTATTTTTTAATAGTTTAATTGGAAAAAATGGTTTTGTAATAAAAGTGGGCTCAAAAGTCCATTTCAGTCATGTAGGTGCTCATTTTCAAGCTAAGAGCACCCAGTAAACCTATAGACCCACTAATTCCTAGTTTTAAGTGATTTTCCATCACTCGGGTCAAAAAGCCCTAAAAAATCAATTATTGGTTATTTTAATTAATAAATTGATGAATAATGGAGCAAATCCAAAATCCTAGATTAGTGGATTCTCAGCCGATTTGATTGAAATCAGTCAGATCTACACCAGATTGATTGGATCTGACAAATCCTTGACTGAAGGAGGTGATCTATGTGGGTCTAGAGTTAAACTTTATCTTACTTTATGGGGAATTTCACCCTCCCTCTCTCCTCCACGCGTGTGGGATCATATGGATGAGTTTTGGTGGATGCTTCAGTCAACAAGTTAAGGTGTCAGTCAAATCATCTCTCTGATTGACATTCAGACTGACATGAAGGATTGTATACTTTGATATAATTTTGCATTATTCCGTATTTTAATTTCAAAAGTAATCATACTACTTACCCCATGACTTCCCAATTGACTAGCAAGGGGAAAGAGATGCGTGGTAGGACTAATTAGAAAACCAGTGTTGTGTATCTTTGATTCCTTTTTCATCAATTGTTTCGTTATTCATAATAAAATTAACCCCTCCTTGATTCCATGATTGAGATCCACTTGGATCGAAAGAGGTTCCTGGAGGGTTTACTTTTTAACAAGAACACCTATTTTAAAATTTACTAAAAATAACGAAGACTCCAATGTGTATGCTCTGTACTTGGCTGCGGTTCAGTCAAGCTGCATCAAAAGCACTTCAGTGACTAGAATAATTAGGATTCACTCTCCCCAAATTGACAAATCATCAAGCGAAAATCCAACGCCTCGATCAAACCATTATGGTTGAAAAATACCCAAAGGAAGCGAGAACTCCTGAAAAGTGACCTTGGGACGCCAATCTCTGTTACACCTTCGGGTGCATTATGAACAACAACCTCAAAGACTTAGTTTATCCCACATATTCCTTGCGGGTTGTCGTGACAGTTTATTTTTGGACATACTTCAAGTACCCCCTAGGTATATCTGGAGTCCCCTCGCCTAAGTTAAATTACTCATCTTCTTACATTAATTTAAAATTAACTAAGATACGATTGTACAACATTCATTCCAGCACTTGCAAGCACTCTTAATTGTTTTTCGACTCCATTTTCAAGGCACTGGTCAACTGTTTATTTCTTTCAATCTATATGTGATTTGGTGTCATTTTCGTGCTTACTTGTGATTATCTCATCATGTTATTTGTTATTTACAATTGTTAAATCGAAACTCCTAAAAGACTTACTCTTTAATACCATCATCATACTAAATAATTTTGCCTTATTAACTTAATAGTGTCTACCCCCTTGGCTTCGTTAGGAGTTGAGCCAAAATAGAGGATTCAAGAACAAGGTGACAGCCTTGACTCGAGACTTGCCCCCAAGGACACACCGAGTGGCTTGAAGATTTCTTCCACGTAACCCAGGTGTGTGAAAGGCAGCAACAAAAAGCATGAATTATTTTTCTTTCCACCACTTATTAGCTTTCCCACTTGCTTTAGCTAATTCATGAAGATCTTCATGGATTTGGAAAGTCCTTTTTGCACCTATGGGGGATTTGACTTGTTTTAGTAAGCCTGATTTTTTACCAATTCAAATAGCAACCAAGTGCTTTCAAATATATCATGTAAATATATATTTTAGCAGCCTATTACTTCATATGGTTGGATAATGTACACTTATTCAATACAGAATTAAGTTATGCTCTAATTTTAGTCTCCTTTTGTGTGAATTTTGCATGTTTGATTAGCAATTTTGTGAGTGTAATTGATCTATCTCTTGGGTTCAATTTCCACATCATATTAGAGCCATTGTATATTTATTTCTCTCTTTCCAAATTTTTATTGCTGGTTTGACATCACTGACTGGGAGCGCATTCTGCTGAATGAAGGGAACAAGAGCTGAGATATGGAAAGATGAGATGGAGATATTTTTGAGATCGAAAGGTATCTACAGGTTTACCATGGCTACTGAGACAGGTCCCAATGCAGCTGTAAAGAAAATCAAATGGCACAACAAGAGGGATGAGGCCTATGGTCTTTTGTGTCTGAGTATTTCAAGAGACCTCCTCTTTCATCTTAATTCATTTACATATCCTAATGAAGTGTGGGAGAATATTTAAGATATTTTTGGAAATATCAATGAGATGAGAGGACATCAAATAGAGAATGAATTGATCTCCTTGAATCCCAGTAGCTTTGAATCATTGCAACTCTATTTTACCAAGTTTAAGGCCCTTGTTTTGCAGTTAAAACAATGTGGGATTGAAAAGAAAGAAGAGCAACTAGTTTTGACCATTCTCTCAAATATTGGCCCTGACTATTTCATGTTTGTTTCAACCTTCTATGCCACTGAATTGACAGCTCAAACCTGGAAGATGCCTAAGCTTGTTGAGTTCATGGAATTCCTGACTCAGGAGCAAGATAAATTGGTGATGATGGCCTTCCAAAGACCAAGCTTTGGTTGCCGTAGATTCGAAGGTTGATTAAAAAATCAAGAAAAAAGCTAAAAATCCACCTGAGCTAAAAAAGACAAGGCAAAGTCTCAAAAGGATTCCTCAGGCTCCAAGAAGAACCCCCAGAAGAAGAAGAACAAAGGAGAAATGAGCAAGTCTGCATACTACAGTAAGGGCTATCATCCTGAGAGCTCTTGTATTAAAATTAGATAGACGTGTTGACCCAAATCCTGGACAAAAACAACATCTCCATTCCTGATTGCTTAAAGAAGAGGGAAGGAGGATCAAATGCAGAAGATAAGGATAGAGTACATGCCTTGGTTGCTGGAACCTCAAGCTCACCTAGCTTCATTATTGATTCTGTAGCTTCCAGAAATGTGGTTTCAACAAGAGAGATCTTTTCTTCTCTTGACATGTCAAAAGGTCCACCAATAATTTTGGGAGATAACTCTCTGACTGAGAATATGGGAAAGGGTAGGATTGATCTTGACCATGGTGATTTCAATAATGTGTTGTATGTTCCAGGTCTTGCCTCTAATCTCTTTTCAATGTATCAGATGACTCACACTGGATCTCCAAAGAAATTCATCTTCTCCCCCAATGAAGTTGAAATCATCGATTTTTTGAATGGTAAAGTCATTGCAAAAGGTGTTGTTGATCACACTTCAAAGGTGTACAAGTTTTCCCATTTTCTACCCTACTCAAAACCCTATGCTCTTCTTACTCATGCTAATGAAGAAAGAAATATTTGGCATGAAATATTTGGCCATATTAACTACAAGTATCTTTATAATTTGAGTGACAAAGACATGGTCATAGGGTTACCGAAGATCAAGTTTTCTAAGGGAGTCTGTCAAGGTTGTATCCCAGGAAAACACCTAGAGCACAAGTATGAGAGAGCTAGTCATGAGAGAACCTCTACACCTCTTGAGTTGATCCATAGTGACATTGCTGGTCTATTCCCTCATATGTCCATGATTCAAGACAAATATGCACTCACCTTCATAGATGACTTTTCTAGGTATTGTTGGGTTCACTTCCTAAAGCATAAGTCTAAAGTTTTTTACCTCTTCAAAGTCTTTAGAGCCTTGGTTGAAAACCAGTCTGGGAGGAAACTCAAGATCCTCAGATCTGACAATGGTATTGAGTATTTAAAGTCTGAGTTCATCTAGTATTGCAAATATGTAGGTATCCAGATGCAACATTCTAATCCTTACACATCACAACAAAATGGTGTTGTTGAGAGAAAGAACAGATCACTAAAGGAGATGGCAACTTGCATGATGGAGGCTAAAACTTTGCCACCAAAGTTTTGGGCCGAGGATGTAAAATTTGCATCCTATATCCAGAATAGGGTTCCACATAAGAATCTTGATGGTATGACTTATTTCAAATCTTGGAGTGGTCACAAGCCAGATGTGACCCATTTCAGGATTTTTGGCTCAAAGGCTTGGGCTAGAATTCTAATTGAAAATAGGAAGGATTTGCAACCCCAAAGCCAGAGTGCCTATTTGTTGGGTATTATAAAGATTCAAAAGGGTACAAGTTGATAAAATTTAGCACTAACAAATATTGCATTGAAATAAGTGTTCAGTTCAAAGAAGAGCCTTTAGCAACAATTGAAGTTGGAGAGTCCTCTTCACCACCACAACCGTTGATTGTAAGTGAAGAGACTAATGAGTTTTCTGATTCTGACATGTCTAATAATTATGAATTAAATTCAAATCCTAACATCCTTACAAGACCAAAGTGGGTAGTAAGGACCATTCATGCAGTTGGAGAACTAGTTGGAAATCCTAATGACACTAGGAGGACTAGATCTCAATTTGAGAGTGCCCTTTGTGTGAAAGATCCAATATTTGCTGAGAAGTATTATTTGATGATATATTCTGATCCACATACATATGAAGATGCAGCACATGATCCAATATGGAAAACATCCATGAAATAAGAATTCAGCTCGCTCCAGAAGAACAACACATGGGAACTGCTTGATCTCCCCCCAGGGAGAAAGCTATTGAAGTGTAAGTGGGTATTTAAAACTAAATTTGCTTCTGATGGTTCACCTTTTAAATATAATGCAATATTGGTAGGCAAGTTCTACTCTTAGGTACATGGTATTTATTACAATGAGACCTTTGCACCAGTGGAAAAATTGGACTCCATAAGACTTTCCCTAGCCATTGCAGCTTCGAAGCAATGGGAGTTACATCACATGTATGTAAAGTGTACCTTTCTGAATGGAGATCTGAATGAAGAGATTTATATCCAGAAACAAAAATTTTGTTATCTAATACATATTTAGTGTGTAGGTTAAAGAAATCATTGTATGGGCTCAAGCAAGCCCTCGGGGCTTGGTATGCCAAGATTGATGGCTTTCTGCTGTCACTGAGTTTTCTTCGATCAAAATATGATCATAATGTTTATTTTAATCTGATTCATGGTTATTTAATGATTAATTTTCTCTATTTGGATGACCTATTGATTACAGGAAGTTAAAAGAAACATATTTCCTCCTTGAAGGATGCAATGAACCATGCCCTTTCTATGACAGATTTGGGATTGTTGAGCTAATTCTTGGGTCTCAAAATTGCTCAATTCCAACATGTAATGAAGGTTCATCAATAAAATTATGCTTCATATTTTCTCACCAAGTTCAGCATGAAATATTGTGAGAAAATAAAGACTCCATTCCTTTAAGGAGTTAAGCTTGAAGAAGTAGGTTCTTCTCCTATGGTAAATAATACACGGTATAGGCAATTGATTGGGTGTTTGTTTTATCTTACAAATACTCGAACTGAATTATATCATGAAGTTAGTAAGGCTTCAATATACATGGATCAGCCTCATGAGATCCATTGGAGAGCATCCAAGAGGATCCTAAACTTTGTTCAGGGAACAAGGACCCATGGGATTTGCTACAAAGCAAAATTTGACTTAGAGCTAGTTGGATTTATTGACAGTGATTGGAAAGGTGACAACACAGATCGAAAGTATACCTTAGGATATGTGTTCATGCTTTTAAAAGGACCAATCAGCTAGTCAAGTAAGAAGCAAAGTGCCATAGCACTCTCATCTACAGAGGCAGAGTATAGAGGAGTTGTAAATGCAGTTATTCAATGTTTATGGTTGCAGGAGATACTTGGAGAATGTGGTTTCGAATAAGAGTTTTCAACAGTAATCTATTGTGACAATCAAATCACCATTCAAATCTCCACTGATCTAGTTCAAAGACAAAGAACCAAGCACATTGATATCCATATGCACTATATCAGGGAGCTTGTGCATGATGGTACCATTGCTCTACTCTACTGCGCATCTTCAGAACAAGTAGCAGATATCTTCACCAAAGTATTATGTGAAAAGACCTTCAGTAATATCAAATAACTATTGGGGATTGTTGATCATGTGGTGAAGAATGATTGATAGCAAGATTTCCAAAATTTTGTTTCCTGTCCATGTTTAAGGGAGGATTTTCTCACTAAGTTTTTTCCTCTTTCCTTGGTTGTATGGACATGCAGTATGTAAAAGGGTGACTAAGCCTTGTTTCCAGGCCCTATAATTTTCTTATATTTACTCATAAATTCAGGCTTAAGCGGGGGTGTTATAATAATCAACCCATAGTTACCCATATTCATTTTTGTCTTATTCCTAGATTCCTAGATTCCCTCTCTATGCTAGTTGATTTCTACATGTTCCTAGAAGTCAATACTTACTAAATTGGGTCATGGAGCACTTTGGAATCATCCCGGAAAAATATTTAGCACGTCTTATTTATTCCTAGTTCCTTAAAGTGCATATCTTCTTTTTCTGAAAAAGCTTCCTTGCTTTACAGCATTTTAAGGCATAAAAGAAAAGCTAGTCTAGGGGAACTTACCTTGTTTTTTGACCACATCATCCTCCTTCCTTTTCTCCATACAAAAGATGGAATGATTTTTCTTTCCACCACTTATTATATTTCCCACCTACTTTATCTAATTCATGAGAATCTTCATGGATTTGGAAAGTCCTTTTTGCACCTATGGGGGATTTGACTTGTTTTAGTAATCTTGCTTTTTGACCAATTTGAATAGCAACCTAGTGCTTTCAAATATCTCATGTAATTATATATTTAGGCAGCCTATTACTTCATATGGTTTGCTAATGTACATTTATTCAATACAGGATTAAGTTATGCTTCAATTTCAGTGTCCTTTTGTGTGAATTTTTCATGTTTGATTAGCAATTTTGTGAGTGTAATTGATCTATCTCTTGGGTTCAATTTCCACATATAAACCTAAAAATTAACTCAATATTGAAATAACAAATTTGGATTATTCATTAAATAGGTTGGTATCCAAGGGAAAGGTTTTTCTAGAAAGATATACCTCAGTTCTAAAGCATTTGGAGAAAAAGGGTTGCTCCTCTTCAATGGTCGCATGACTAAATAGTTGAATTAGGTTTTCTTCTACAAACTCCTCTAGGTTGTGGGTGAATGAAGGAGGGACTGCAAGAGAATATCATACAACAAGGGCATTTACAAGGAAAAGGATTTTGGTTTTAGTGGCTTCCATTATTACTCTCTCAGAGGAGGAGTAATTTGATGCACACCAGTCAATAAAATATGGAAAATTTAGGGTTCAGAGAAGAAATGATAAAAATGAGACTGGAATACTCCACATAGGTCAGTTCCTTGGAATTTTAAGGATTCTAACTTGGTTTTCAACTGGTGAACAGGGCCAAAGGACAGAATAGTGTAAAAAATGATGCCATCTCTATATTCAAAAACCTCCTCCGGTTTCTAAAACTCTAAGACTTGTGTCTCAACTTCACCTCCGCTATCCATTTTCAAATATTACTAAGTGGGTGAAAATGTGTCCTACCTAGCGGATTGACGGCTGGAAATATAGTTGTCTAACTTGGCTTTGTCCACGTAGAGATGTTTTCTTATTCCAATGCACAAAATGAAAAATAACCCTTAAACATGTGTTCCTTCCTTTTAGAATATTCTCGAAATGGTGGTTTTAGAATCAGGGAAAGTAGTTTCCTGCTACCACTTTCTTCTAGCAGAACCCTCCTTTTTCCGCCACGTGGAAGGTGGTATATTTTACGCTGGGGAAATGTTATTTTAACCTCCATGCATGTCACGAGAGTGGAGATTTTTCTAACCATATATTTAATCCAACTCCCACTTGATTCGTTAATCTTAATTGCTCTCTAACTTTAACCTTTTTCATTCCACTGCATAACAATCTACCTAACTATCATGCATTATCCCCTAGCCGATCATCTATCTTCTATATATTTACTTGACCTTCATCACACACAGTTGATTCCATTTATCTTTTAACCATCACCTTTATTTTCTATTGTCCCTTGGTTTTCAAATTAGTGTACAGCTTCCTCAAGCAGATCGCCTAATAGTCATCGATCTCATCCACCCGTTATTCTAATCTTCGATCAAATATGGTATTTAAGCATTCTATTAATATTCTATTCATCATTGATCACGTAATTTATCCTAGTAGACCCCATCTCTGCCATTGATCTCATCAATCCTATATCTTCATTGTTGGTTCACATTATCTTTTAAACTTTTTTCCCCTTCAAAATCCATCTTTTACCATGCATATTCTCACAATGGATTTCATATCCGTCGTCAATCTCATCTACCTTTTTCCTCCAAAGTAGATATAAATGGACTGTTAAGCCTTTTTGCCGATCACCAACTTTAGTTTTATCTTTCTACTTTTGACAGTGGATCCATTACTCACCGTATATTTTTCCGCCTGAAGATCTTGACCATTGAGAACTTCACTACATACCACAAGCACCCTTTTTCTTTATTTTTATTCACTTTCAATCTTTATCCTATGGTTTTATGGGAAAATTAAAACCTCGATCTCCACTTTAGCACCCATTTCATCACCCACTCGGTCATATTGCCAAAATTTCCACATATAAGATCCATATTTCACCTTAAGCCCATTCCTCTCACCTGTTAACCAAAATAGTGCTAACACATCGCATTACATAATATGAAACATTCTCTTCATTTCCTATGGGTGCGATGACAACAAATATGTCACTTGTCATAAAAAATAAATTTTGTTAATCAAATGTATATACATTCAACTACCAATTTGGAGGTTTGAACATTCAATCAAATATTCCAAATAAAAGCATGGGATATATATAATGAGTAAAATTTGGTTAATGTTCAGTTGTGTACCTTCCCTAAACACGTTGGAAAATTGATCATGATCTAATGATTCCATAACATCTTCAATGTGCATCTCTTTCCATGTAGGAATTGGATGAGGACCCTTCAGGTTAAGAGAGACATATTTCCATGGTTTTACATGTCCAACATTTTGGCATTTATCAAGGTCACAATCATTTGTATTGATGCAAGACTCGGAAAATAATGCATACTTTCTCATTTCTATGAAGAAGAGGTCGCCCATGTCCTTACTCTGGATGGAGTGTAATTCCATTGCCCCAAGTATTGTTTCACAATACCAAGGAATGTATCTATTCACATCGTTAATGATAACATTCCAAAAGAACCTACATTGAAATAAATGTACAATCAATTATATAAGTATTCAAATAAGGCAATGTTTCAAAAAATATTCAAAATGCAAGCTTCAACTACACATCGTACCATCTTACCTATGCACCGGTCTTGCATGTTTGTGACCTTCATGTCCCAAATGGAATGTGCATTAGCCAATAACTTTTGCAGATGATTTGATTTGGGTGGAATCATGACTCATCTAGTACCTTCTAAGTTCCTATTTCAAATAGGAACCTACACCATCATGCTCTCCATTTTCGTGCCTGGTTTCAAAACCACTCCAAGTGTATAGAACTCTTGTCTCTTTATGAAGGCAACTCAACCAATAAAAAGAGTGCATTGATTTGAACCTCCTTGCACACTCATTTTACCAAATCCAATGTTCTGCAAATGATACCCCATTCTTTTTTAATGAGTCATAAATCAACCCAAAGTAGTGTTGAACAAACAATGTGTCATGCTCACGATCATCACTCACATTTTCCTCCTAAGGAAAACTTGAGAAATTAATAAAATCATGCCATGTAAGACAATATTTTGATATATAATTTCTATTATTTTACTTTTATCTAAGTTCCACAATATATGTCACTTTTATCAAAAAGATAATATTATCTATTTTATATTTAGATTAATTTATGAGCACAAGATTTTATAAAATTTGTTAACCCAATTTTTTTAATACAAAGACCCTATTTATCTCTTATATATTTAACTCAATTTCTGAGCACAAGATTTGATCAAAATTTGTTGACCAAAATTCTTTTATAAAAATATTATCTCTATCTATTTTTATTTTTAATATTTAATATAATTTTGGGTCACTTGGCCAACATTCATGTTTAGGGTAGGTAAATTTTATTATTAAAAAAATTCACCTATACTTAAATTAATGCATAAAATTTGTCATATATTATTATAGCGATTAGTCACACCTACACCTATTTTCAAATTTAAATGATTTTGATTGGTTTAGTCATTATGACAAGGATTTTTCCAAGGCCCATTTTAGGTTGAAATTTCCTCTAATGGCATAAAAATGATACTCTTTAATCACATTGTGTGACTAAGCAGTATTATACATGCCATAAATGTTTGCCTAAGCCTTTTTTTACAAAACGTGTACAAATATTGACACCTGGTGAAAGTGATAGTACTTAATTTGTTTCTTAGTTTCGGGAGCAAATTTGTAGTTCTCAGTAAAGTATACCATTGATAAGATTGTGCCCAGCTCAAACACCTCACGAGAATGCTTGAATTCTACATATTTCCACCTAGACCTATGAGAGTGTTTGATATGTTAATAAATACGATTTTGGAATTTCTCCATGAAATCTAAAATAGAAATTTCGTCCTCGAGCAAGTTGATCATTTTATATGGTGAAGTTGAAGAACACAATTCAACCATGGTAACATACTCATGTCTCTTCCATGTACTATGAGTGCTAGATCGAATGTGAAATGTCTATGGAATAATGTCGAATTACCACATTAAGAGTATCTTCTTCCACCTACACACCTTTTGTTGAAAAACACATCCTTGGGATTGCTTTTGCATAGTATATTAGAAACAAAATCCACCACTGTGGGAGGCGCTAGTTCACCCTGTTAGTGATTTTTACAAAAGTCTATAACTGTGTCATAACATAGTTGAAATTCAACTTGTTGTCGACAACAATAGTTGTCTTGAATTGAGATGTCAAAATTGGGATTGTCCTCTTGAAATTTCTCAAACAATGCATCTCCTTTCATCTCCATTACAAGCTTTGAATGCTCAACATAAATCTCTTTGGATAAACATTTCTATAGGAGATGTTTTCAATTTGGAATAGCACACAAATGGTTGTCCCAAAACTATACCACCTTCTCTCTAATGCCTTTAGAAAGTTTGTCATTATAGGGTTTCCTGCAAATAAGATCCCAAAAAGCAGCTTCATTATTTTGATATATCTGAGCCTTGAATTGAATATATTTGTTCAATGTTTTTCTTGAAATAGGGAACAATTTTGACATTGTTGCCACCATTCAATTTCTTGAGCTTGTTGATGCCACAACAATAGTTGTAATTGCCTTGTGAGTAGATCAAATATCATGTTTTCTTGATTTTCAGAATGAAGATAACACTTTTGCGACATTCTATGGGTGTCATGTGTCATTTCACCTTTAGCATCTTTAAACCCCAACATGTTTGTGGCATCTTTCAATATTTTATGTTTTAACAATCCATGTAGTATTTGAGCTTGTGTGATAACTAAGTGTTGTTCAAAATGAAACTTGATGATGTTGCTAACATACTCTCTAACTGTTCGAACAGGACTCGGGTTCCCAAACTCTTCTCCTACGACAACATCCATAAGGTATTCTAATCATTATCCACCTCTTACAAACCCACTGTAGCTCTCGATTACTCTTGAAGTCATGTGAGACAGAATTGGGTCCTACGACAGTTGATCAAGATCTATCCTTGCATACATTTCAATTATATTTTTGAAAGTTAACTCTAAAAAAGTAAGATACTTTTGTCTGAATTTAAAAAAAATATGATCAAAGTAAGAAGCATTCACCAGCAAATTTGATTTTTGAAAGTTCAACTCAGATCAATTAAGGGTCTTCTGTTCAAAATAAGAAAAAAAATAGAAGCAAAGTAAGAAACATTCAAAGACTATTGTCTCGCCCATGACTAGATTTCAAAAGCATTCAAACATCAGAAGCAAATTTAATTTTGAAAGTTCAACTTTGACCAAATAAGGGACTTTAGTTCAAATTTTTTAAAAAAATCAAAGTAAGAAGCATTGAAAGACCATGGTCTCACCCATGAACAAATTCCAAATGCATTTAAACATCACAAGCAAATTTAATTTTCAAAAGTTCAACTCTGACCAGATAAGGGACTTGTGTTCAAATTAAGAAAAAAAATAGATGCAAAATAAGAAATATTCAAAGACTATGGTCTCACCTACGACTAGATTTCAAAAGCATTCAACATCATAAGCAAATTTAATTTTTGAAAGTTCAACTTTGAACAAATAAGGGACTTTTGTTCGAATTATTTAAAAAAAAAGCATTCAAAGACTATGGACTCACCAATGAACAAATTTCAAATGCATTCAAACATCACAAGCAAATTTAATATTTGAAATTTCAACTCTGAGCATGAATATTTCCATAGTGTATCAACATTGTGTTTGATCTTATGGATTGACACTACGTTAAATTTTACATTATCGATGTGTTTCAAGTGGACACTCCACCCATCTTCAAGATCCGGCTGAAGCTGGAAAGATGATTGCAATAATGGTTAAAGTTTGAAGGTTTATGTTGCCAAAAAAGAGTAAAACTAGTCGTTTGGAGATAAATAAACAAATTACAATTAAACAGATACACTTCGGAGAGATAATTTAATGAGATAATATTGTTTTGATATTTGAGGGTTAATAAAGTTATTAGGAACAAAGGAAAATTATTGAAAATGGGAATTTCCCAAAAAGAAGTCAAAATCTATTAAACTAAATTAAGTTATAGTAACAAAAATAAAAACATTTAAAATTAGTGTAATAAGATTTTAAATTAGTTTAATCAGATTTTTTTTTAAAATTGAATTTAAAATATAATTTGACTTTAAAATAATTTAATGAATTAAAAGATAGAATTTTTGTTTCATAATAAAAAATTTATAGGCTTACTTTAAATTCTTTTTACCTATTCTTATACCTTTTTTACCACAATTTAACTTAAATATATTATGAAGCGGTTATAAGGGTTAAAATACGTCAATAAATTGATTGAGTGAAATAATTAATTGTATGGAATAATTAATTTTCATTATATTTATATAATTAAAAAGGAAAAATTGGACCTATTTATTTAGAATTTGTATTATTGAGCTAAAAATAATGGTAAATTTGAGATAAAACTAATTGTAAATTTCAGAAAATTGATTAACTTAAAATTATAGGGAGGATTCTTAAGAACAACAATGAACCGAAGGGTTTAATTAGAGGGGAATGTTAGAATAAAAATTATGGGGTAAAGATAAAAACAAAAATAACAGGGGAATTGTTAAGAACATAATAGAAAAGAGGACGGGGGAGATTGGGGAGGCATGGTATGAACAAGAATGATAAGAAAAGAGGAGATTCAAGGAAAATAATCAACGATTAATACGATGGGTTAGAGGTATCCATGATTGGCTCAGTTTATAGTTGTGCTCATGGTTGAAATCTTTGGTATTTTTTTCAATCTCTAAGGCTTCCCTAACCAACTGAGAGGAGTAATGAGAAGTTGTGGCTAGAATTTTAGCTTGATAGAAACAATTTTGGTGCTTGGTTTTAAATGAATGTTTGACTATAGCATATTTTTTGAAGCGATTGTGATAGGTGTTACCAATGTTCTCTTTTAGATGGGTTTGGATGGATCTACCGGTTTGACCAATGTAATATTTTTCGCAAGAACATGGGATTTGGTAGACACCTTGGGATAGAAATGGAGGGGCTTCTCAACGTCGCAAAAATTCCTCCCCAACCCAATCCTTTGTCTCTCTCCCATTTATCCATGGTATTGTTGATCTCATTTCTAAGACATTTAATAAAAGGAACATAAAAACTATCTTCAAGCCCCATAAGTTGCTGAAAAAATTATTTAGAAACGTTAAGATAAACCAGATCCATTTCTATCCCAAGGTGTCTATTGTTATAGCGGATTTCACCACTCTAGGTGAATCACACTTTGTATGGCCTTCCTCTATCCTGCTGCAGACTCGTTAGACCCCATGGACCATTTTTTGTCCTTTGATGTTTCCTTGATCATCCCTAAAAACATATGAAAAATGATATACGCGGCTTTTAAACCTATAATCGCGTACATATGCAGGTTTGACCCCTATAACCGCGTACATCGGGATGTGTGCATAATCCAAATCCTTTTGGAGTTTTCCTTGACATGGATCCGACTCATTCGACTCCTGACCTTCCCTATGCCTTGAGATCGCTCGAATTCGACCTTTCATTATCCCTTTGAAAGCTATATAAGGAACTCCTTGGTACATTGAAGGCAAGAAGAGAGAATTGAGAGCAAAGAAACTATAGTCCATTGTTGCCAGAACTTATGCTTGAGAATGCATCCCTTTGTCCCTTGGAGCACTTTTGTGTTCTTCCCAAGCTTTCCTTTTGCTTGTGAGCTTGCTATCGAGAGATGGAGGATTGAAGTGGTGGAGGCCCAAGTGGGGGATTCAGTTTCTCCGGTTTGCAAATGTGCCATCAGAGGTTGTATCTATCTTGTAATCTCTAATTTATATTAATAGAAATATATTTTCCTGTCCAATAATGTGTGTTTGAATGAATATTGTATCCATGGGATTATGTCAAATGCTTTTACATTATTGATTATATATGCTAGAATAGATCTAACACCATGATATATAGTATGCTTGTATTGTTTACTTGTTGTTGAGAAAGTATTCTATCAATCCAAGCTGAAGATTGGAAAGGATTGATTTCTGGAGTCAAGCAGTCTGTTGTGGTACCCCAAGCCATAGGAATTTCTCTCCGTAACAGAATTGGCGACTCCATTGGGGAGTTCCTAGTAGTCGTCATTTGGGGGTTGTTTTCTCGGCATTCAATGTATTTGAATTGTTCTTTCTCTCTTGTTTCTGTGTCGGGTCTGGGGGCATGTATGCCTGGTAGAGTCTGATTGGTGTGAAGTTTGTCTCAGCCTGTCTGTTTGCCTTGATTTTCTGCACCTTTTCTTCCTGTACGCGGGTTTTTGATTTACAGTCGCGTATACACACGGATTCCTCTGTGATTTCTGCGTATACACGCGGGTTTACTGCGAACAGTCGTGTGTACCCTTGGTTTTGCCTTTTTGTGGAAGATAGTTGGTTGTTGGGTGAATTCTGATATTTTTTTAGTCTCCTTTGGCACTGCCCGAGTTTGTTTGGACCTATGTTTCTGACCAGAAACGTTTTTTTTTAGCCTAATTGTTTTTTTTTTAGGAAAGTTCTTGTCATGGAATTTTCGATTTTTGGTTTGAGATTAGTGCATTAGAGTTCTTTTACCTTAGTGCTTTGCTTGAATGTTGTTTATGTGTGCTTGCAAAGTCTGGGGGTCATAGAATCATTCTTTTGTTTTTTGGCATCTCTTTTATTTTCAAAAAATCCAAAAACATTTGCTTATCATCATGCATTGCATTTTGCACTTTGCATTGCACTTGCACTAGATCTAGATTTGCTTTGGAGTACTAGTTAGGACTTCATATAGGAAAAATTTACATTCATCATTTGAAGAAGAATTGTGCATTTCACGTAGTAGCATACCCTGTTTTCATGGACACAATGCATTTGCATTGATTGTTAGGTGTGCATTTTAGTTCTTGTTGCGTCATAACACCACTAGTTGCACAGTCATGTCCCTTTTTTGAGTAATAAAACCAACTAAAATCAACGCTAAAGTAAAATGAATTACACTCTTTTCTTTTCTAGGGTGCACCAACAAGCTTAGGTTTTAGGATCTTGGAATAGTTCATTGTAAGTCAATTCTCCAAGATCACTAAACAACAACATCTAGGTGTCTGTCCAGGTGAGTGTGTGAAATCCTTGGTATAACCATTGTTCTCAGGATCCTCCTTCAAACGGGAGTTAAGCACGAGGCAGTGTGAGCGGTTATTGATTGGGATGACCCCTAGTCATAACTGAGTAGCACCGGAGATATTTCCAGGATTGTATTCGTATCTGGGGGCTCTTTCGAGAGTTTCGGGCTTTGCTACCCTGCCCATACGGTCAATCCCGCTTGCGACTATCCACCTGAGCATTGATTATATTGACATGACCTTAGTGGCCTTACCTAGGATATCGAGGGGGTACTTATAGAGGTTATTTTGCAAGTGTCCCGGCCAGGTTGGGGTCGAACAGCACAGTTGCTTTACGCGTTGAAGCTAAGGGACACAATAATTGGTTATGTACCTCCGCTTGTTGTGTATGTGAGTCTCAAGCCTCTCATAGGCGAGACATACCTGCTTCATTCAGGAGCTCACTTATCTAGCCCTTGTTTGCTTGCATTTGGATTTATATTTTATTAGTGATTGCTCTGTGCACGCTAGTTGGCCTAGGGTTGACGTAAATAGAGAGTCTTTTCTATTTTTTGAGTCATTGTGGATTCGGGTGTGGTTCCGCGCCATTCTCATCGTTTAGCAGGACTTTCGCCTTCTACTTCTCCTCCTCCTTTGGGAGAGAGACCTAGATAGTCTAGGCGGACTATGTCACACAGTGATTCACACACCATGGGAGACCATTTAGAGGATATTTCTGAACCACCTCCTCCCATTCGTGTAGACGATGGGGAATTTACTCCTACTTACGATCCTTCACCCAACTTAGCTGAGTTCGGTCCTATAGTTTTTTAGATAGGAGCCATGCATGATAGACCTACTCACTCTAGGGATGATTCCCCTTTAACACGTTACTGGTATGGAATGCCAGAAGACGCCGAGACTCATTTTGAACCTGCCACTACTAGCTATGGTAGTTATGGTATGGATGGTTTTCCTATGCATGATTTGACATTTCATGTTGAATCCAACTTTGAGCCTAACACTATGCCTGGGGGTACTCTCATTCCTTACCATGCGGAGAGGTTTGGGAGCACTAGTCACATTGCACCTTCCATCCCAGTGGTGGAAGCTACATCGTATCTCCCTCCTAGGTCTAGGGTTAGCAATCTGATTAGGATACCAGACCCGAGACGAGTGACGATAGGTGGTAGTACATATATTATTACTTAGATTCATTCATCCTTAGTTCCTAGTTCTTCAAATGTACATCCTCCACCTTACTCACGTGGTCCTTCGAGTCGGCACATGGCTACGAGTCAGGTCCGTACTGTGGTTACTAGGCCGATTGTGTCTCAAGTTTACATACCGCTCGTTGCTTTGGGAGGCTATGTTCATGCTTTTAGAGGTCAGATTAATACTTCCGTGGCATATATCCCTATTTTCGGTATGTATATTCCTACTTCCAGAGCATATCTTCCTACCTACGGAGTGTCCCATGGGGCATCGCATGCGATGACCTATGGACCTTATTATGGGACACAGTATGGACAGGTTTCTTCACCTTATGGAGGCGGGTATCAACAACCTGCTTACTCTCCTAATTACGGTTGTGTAGCTCCCACTACTCAAGTTCCACTTCATTATGGTGCTTCCACACCACCCTATATGGGTCATACAAGAGGAGGTCACTATGGACAAGGCCATGGTGGTAATCAGTCCTATATGAACCAGGAAGCGGTCCATAGACCTCATCATCCTAGGCTCCCTTTCCTTGCGATGCTTAATCTTCCTGACTTATCGATACTTACGAACGATCCTGTGGCTCATGACCCGGCTTGGCCGGTTGTCCCTACCAAGATTCCTTCGGACATACCTAAGTTCGAAGGCAAACTGGGAGAGGATCCAAGCGAACACGTTACTACGTTTCACCTATGGTGCTCTTCGAATTCATTACATCAGGACTCAGTCCGTTTGAGACTATTTCAACGCACCCTCACGGGGCCTGCTGCAAAATGGTATATAGAGTTACGTAGGGGCACTTTCACTTTGTTCAACGACCTTGCGATGACTTTCCTTAATCACTTCCAGCTACCAGTGCGTTATGACGTTGGTACTGAACTCTTGTTGACATTTCGGCAAGATAAAACCACCCATATTTCTGATCATATTCAGGAGTGGCGTAGACGGAAGAGGTTAATTAAATCTTTTATACCACTAAAATTCCTTCTCGAGTGGTTCCTCAAGTCATTATTGCCGTATATAGTGAAGGATGTTTCCACATCCAGAGTGCAAAATGAGGAACAAGTGATTTTCAGGGAGCAGGAAATGGACTTGATCTATGCTCAGTCTGATTTGTTGTATGAGATTATTCCCAACGCTCCTCGTTCCAGTTTCGATCCCAAAGTCAAACCCGAAACACATGCCGTTGGCATTGTGGGTTGTGCAAGTGCGAAACCTGCAAATTCGGTTGCAAAACAAGTTAGTCAATTGTCACTCAACCAATCTGCTTTGGGACAAGCTACGGCTTCATCTCAACCCGCCCAAACGACGAATGTACTTTCTGTGCAATCGTCAGACCAGAAAGGTAACCAGAAGCCCGGACGGAATAGGAAAAAGGGTAAGAATAATAATCGAAAGGGTGGGAATAAGAATGAGAATGCTACCAATAATGACAAGAATGGTAAAAATGTTGGGGGGGATAAGAAAGCGAAACGTAAGGTTAAATTCCCTTGCAAGCTATGTAAGGATGATCACCTCACTTACTTGTGCCCTCGGATTGAAGAAGCTTCAAGATTATTAGCACAAGGCCCAGCTGTGCTAACTAACCCTTTACTGCATAATCAAAATATGAACTCGAAGTCCCATGACCACTCTAGTGATGATGATCCACCAGAGGGTAGTGGTCATGGGTGCATTAACATGGTCTGTGCTGCCAAGGTTGTGACTCGTGCAAAAGATTATAGTTCGTCACAACCCAGCCCAGGCAAAGAACCTGATCCACCAGGAATTCCTTTGCACATTGAGAAACCTACAGATAAACCTGAAGTTGCGCCTCACATTCCTAAGGGAGTCCTTAAGCATTCGGGGCATAATCCAAATGCCCGAGCCACCCATAATTATTCAATTATTGAGGATTTGGGCCACACTCCTTGTGCGATGTCTGCATTGGAAGTGCTTCAAAGTTTTCCTTCGCAAAGGAAGGCTTTGCTTTCTACTCTTGGTGTGAACGGTGATGATTCTTTCTCAGTGATCAAATTTGAAACCACACGACATCAGCCTCGCTTGCCCTACTATGTGTCCCTTTTGGTGCATGTAGAATGTCTTGGTATGACCGTCAAGCGCACTGTGATTAACGAGGGCGTTGCTATTTCTGTGATGTCTTTGTCCTGTTGGAAGGGTCTTGGTTCTCCTGAGCTATCTAAATCAGCGACTATGTTAACTGCGTTTGATGGGAGATCTTTTAGGCCACATGGTATCCTTCCTTCCCTTAAATTCCATTTGGGGGGGAAGACCGTTGCAATAGAGGTTGAGGTGGTTGATGTGCCCCTTGACTACAATCTGTTGCTGGGTAGGAACTGGATGTATAGTATGCAAGTCGTTGCTTCTTCCTTGTTCCGCGTTGTATGCTTTCCACATAACAGGAAGATTGTAGCAATTGATCAAATGGCATTCAAGAATCTGTCTGTTACCGCATCCTCAGGAGCTTCGATCCCGATCGTTGAGCACTCTCAGCCGGAAACTGGGAGTGTGGGTGTAGGCATGTATCCATCCCTAATGGGAAGCTTTAGTTGTCCTGCACTGATCCTCATGATAGGATCTTGTTTCGATGAGGATTCGACTTCTACGACCTCGGTGTCTTTTCGCACAACTCATATGGAAGACCCTTGGATTCTTCCTACACCAAGTACTTCGAGTGAGCCTGTCGAGACCAGCATGTCGTTGCCTACAACCATGATAGCTTATCAAGCTAATCTCAAGAATGTTGCAGAGCCTTGTTCTTCCTCTTTGCGGACAGAGGAGGAAGACTCCTATGTGTTGCCGGCATGGGAAATATAGTCTTCTCACGCCCACGACTACCTTGATATGGTTTTCCCTTCAGATGAAGCAATTATCAAGGCTATGTCGGGAGTTGAGCCACCATGGGAAGAACTTCATCATAGATCATACTTTCTTCCAAAGCTTGACTGTTTGGAGCATGAGGATTATAGGGAGATTCTTAGTCAGAGAGTTGGTAGGCCTATGGTTCCATTAAGCTCTCCTGGTCCGATGGCTGATGGAAACATGGTGAACATATCTTCCATGATTCCTATCAACATCTCTCGCAATCCTGGCACAATTGAGAATGTCTATATTGGGGCAGAATGTTCCCATGCTAAGATTCTAGAATATACCAAGCTATTCAAGGAATTCTGTGATGTTTTTGCTTGTTCTTATGATGAGATGCCAAGTATTGACCCTCGGATTGTTGAACATGAGATTAAGACTTACCCCAACGCTAAGCCTGTTCAACAACGTTTCCGCACCGTGAATCCTAGGAAAGCACCGGCCATTAAGGCAAAGATAGAGAAGTTGTTGAAAGCCGGTTTCATCTATCCCGTTCCCTTGATGAAGTGGGTTTCAAATCCTATTCTGGTGGATAAGAAGCAGGGAGCGATCCAAATATGCACTGATTTCTGCGATTTGAATCGTGCCTATCCTAAGGATAACTTCCCCACACCATTTATAGATCAGATTTTGGATGAGTGTGCGGGTAGCGAGGTGTTCACCTTTATGGATAGCTTTTTCGGGTATAATCAGATACAGATTAAACCTGAGGACCAACACAAGACTACATTTATTTGTCCTTGGGGAACGTTTGCATATTGAAAAATTCCTTTCGGCCTTAAAAATGCCGTAGCTACATTTCAGTGGGTGATGAACTTGATCTTCCACGATCTCAAATATATTATTGAAGTATTTTGGATGACCTCGCTGCTCATTCTCGTATGAGAATGCGTCATCCCTATCACTTGAGATTGGTATTCGAAAGATGTCGGCACTATTCAGTTAGATTAAATCCTCATAAGTGCATCTTTTGTGTGAATTCAGGTCGTTTGTTAGGATTCATCATTTCGAAAGAGGGTATAAGAGTCGACCCTTTGAAGGTTGAGGCAATACTTCATTTGTCTCCCCCGAAGAATATTCATCATCTTCAGTGTTTGCAAGGCATGGCAAAATTCTTATGAAGATTTGTTGTCAACTTTGCTAATTTGACTAAAGGCTTCATGCGTCTCTTGAAGAAGGATACTCCCTTTGAGTGGGATGAGCGAGCCCAGGAGTCCTTCGATGCACTTAAGCGAGCCCTAGCATCGCCCCGGATGATTAGTCCCCCGGACTATAGCCGTGATTTTCTATTATATGTGGTTGCATCCTTAGAGACAATTGGTATGGTGTTGGTTCAAGAGGATGAAGAGCTCCAAGAGCATGTCATATATTATCTGAG
This sequence comes from Pseudotsuga menziesii, assembly GCA_001517045.1. Lineage (NCBI taxonomy): Eukaryota > Viridiplantae > Streptophyta > Pinopsida > Pinales > Pinaceae > Pseudotsuga > Pseudotsuga menziesii. Next base: position 147,901 of record LPNX010024403.1, on the reverse strand, counting down.
TTGAAACCTTATTGATGCAGAGATTCGTTATTCTCATGTCGAGAAGCTTGCTTTAGCTACCGTACATGTGGTTCAACGTTTGAGACATTATATTCTCCTTCACCAGACCTTGGTTGTCACCCATGTCAATCCATTTCAGTTCATCCTCACATGAAGGATGATTGGGGTAAAGTATAATAAATGGAATGTCATTCTGCAAGAATTCGATCTCGAGTTTGTTTCGGAAAAATCAAAGAAATATTTAATCTTTGCAGAACTTATATCGGATTTCCCGAGCGAGGCCGAGGAGTTGGTTTGTGAAGATACATTTGTCGATGAACACATATTCTTAATCTCAATGTTAGACCCATGGTATGGGGATATCATAGTATATCTACAAACAAAGAAGACTCCTACTCACCTCTCGCGAGATGAACAATGACGATTACATCACGTCTCTAAGAAATACCTTATAGTGGACAATAATTTTTACCACCGTGGGGTAGATTCCATTTTACGACGTTGTTTAACTCATGATGAGGCTGAGGTTGTGCTGAATGATTGCCATGGAGAGGCGCGTGGTGGTCATTTATCTAGGCTTTCTATAGCTCAAAAGATTTTGAGAGCGGTTTATTTCTAGCCATCGATCTTTAAGGATTGCGTTGATGCGGTCAAGAGGTGCCACCCTTGCCAGGTGTTCGCACGTAATATGCACTCGAAACCTGCCCCGTTACATCCCATTATCACCTCCGGTCCCTTCACTAAGTGGGGGATCGATTTTATGGATTGCAACCCAGCTTCGGCTAGGGGGCACCATCACATTATAGTGGCTGTTGATTATTTCATGAAATGGGCTGAGGCTATGCCTACAGTAAAATCCGACGGTGAGACAGCTGCTCACTTTGTATTCAACCAAATCATTACTTGGTTCGGGATTTCGAAAGAGCTTGTCACTGACCATGGCTCGCACTTTTAGAACCGTATGATGGAAGAGTTGGCATCCAAGTTAGGGTATAAGCAAGAGCACTCCTCTTCTTATTACCCCCAAGCGAATGGACAGGTAGAGGCAGTGAATAAATCACTCAAATCCATTCTCCAACAAACCATCGCACAAAGCAAGACGAATTGGCATATTATGTTATACTCTGATTTGTGGGCATATCAAACCGCGGTTAAGACTGCCACTGGTTTTTCTCCATATCAGCTTGTACATGGAGTGGAGTCGATATTTTCGGTTGAATGCGAGCTTCCTTCGTTGAAGCTAGCTGTGGAAGTCTTACCAAACACTTCACCTTTGGAGGAGCGTTTGGTTCACCCTGAGCAACTTGATGAGCAGCGTCGAGATGCCTTGGTGGCTCTAGAGGTTAATAAATGTCGCGTTAAGGTCCAGTACGATAAGTCTATCTGTCCAAGAGTGTTTAGTGAAGGATACTTGGTCTTTTTATGGGATCAATCGAAAGAACCCTTGGGGGCAGGGAAATTTAATCCTATGTGGCGTGGTCCTTACGTGGTCAAGCGTGTATTAGAGAAGGGTGCCTATGAGTTAGTCGATTACGAAGGCATAGCTTTGGCGGAGCCTAAAAATGGGCTCTATCTCAAAAAATACTATGCATAATCTTTAGCCAAGCCTTCTTGTTGTATATTATTGTACATCTTTGCATAGTTAAGTATTTTCTTATCGTGATCGGGTATGTGATTAGTTTCCATTTCTTTTGGCAGATGTCAATGGAATCTTCCACCTACATAGGATTCGTGGATGGTGCAAGCCATCACACTCAACACTCAGCCTCTGCTACTTGGGTGATTTATACTCTTATGGGTCAAGTACTGTCTTTAGGAGGTGTATGTCTACGACCATCTTCCAATAATGTTGTTGAATATAGCACCGTTATTGAGCTTCTACAGGATGCCATTTTGCATGGCGTTCTATCTCTTGAGGTACGTCTTGATTTGGAGTTAATAGTGTCACAGCTCAATGGTTTGTACCATGTTAGAGATTTGTTGTTATTGAGAAGGTTCTTGTGTGTGAGATTGTTAGAACGGAAATTTGACAATATAACACATATACACATTCCAAGAAATAATAATCAAGTTGCTGACTCATATGCTAACTACGTGTTAGATTGGCATTTGTCTCATTCATAATAAATTAATCATAAACACAATTTTTACACATGTAAATAAATAAATCGATCACAATAAAACTTTTTTATATACATCAAAAATTTTGTAATACATACTGTCATGATACAAAATTGGGGCTTTTAAAGCCACCATCATATAATACACAGTCATACAAAACATATACACCCCCAGGTGTCTAATCTTGTGGAGGTGGAGGGGGGTTGTGATCATGGAACTTCACTACGGCTCTAGCTAGCCGTCGAAATAAACGCACCCATGTGCGTGGTACACCCACCACCTGTCACTGCATGGCCTCAGGAAAGTCCTAGACTTGCGCCATGGGAACTCTATGAGTCAGTCTCACAAAGTTGGTATGAATGCTCTGGAGCGTTCGCTCTACATCCACACCGGTGATGTCATCTCCTCTTCCCTTCCGTCTATGACGTGGGAAGCCCTCTGGCCGCTGTGGTCCCACATCTACACATGAATGGTAGATGTCACTATGTATTGTCATGCAAAAACATGTCTTTTTTATTCCATATAATCAAGAAAACACAAAAAATTTAAATAACTCAAAAAATTTAAAAAGAGTGAGAGTCGAGATTCGGTACCTATATCACCATATCCCGATCCTGGTGGCAATGGCATGTCTGGATCCCCTCGAAAGTCTATCCCTGCATAGGGGTAGTCATCTATGGAAACTATCTGTCATCGCCACCATGGAAAGAAGTCAGCTGGATAAGGGTTGGCCACCCTACCACCCCCCAGTCTGCGCATAGCATCTGCCCAACGCCATCGGGCCGGATCTCGAACCCCATGGAGAGGAATGTCCACTCTAATGCTTAATCCTGGAACACGCTCGAAGAAAAACGTGCTCAAAATACTGCTGAACCCGAAGTTCCGCACCCTGCCTGGCTTACACTCACTGAGCTGGTGTTTCATGTTGCTCAGTAGTGTGGTACTCCAGTCATAGATGGTGGGTCTCATACACTCCACCGCATAGAAAATCAGCGACCACGAGGCCTGATGGAGTGATGCCAAGCCTGCTATTCTGCCCACCGTCAATAATATGGCCTTTAGGCCCAGCACCTATATAGCATTGGTAGGGACTTGACTCCCCACCTTCTCAGTATCTGGGTAGCAATACACGGCTATGTACTCATTGATAGTAAGGCCACCTCTTGGCCCACCTCAGGAACGAGGTTCACCACCTCCCCTTGTCTAGAAAGACCTGTGATAAAATATATGTCCTCCACCTCTATGGTGAGGGACATCCCATCAATATGGAAGGACTCCGAGTCTGGATCCCAATAGTCTACCAGCATCTCTAGCAGTCTTGGTTTCGCCCTCAAACCACCAAGACACCAAAACTTGTAGATTCCGCATGCACATAATGCTTGTTCAGCCATTAAGTCGGCCCTTACTGCTTCCTCTACTTCACCATGCTCACGCTCTCTCCACTCTAGCACCATCCTGCAAGAGAAATTGGAAAATTGCCCACTAGTTTCTTGTAAAATCACATGCGCGGCCTCATACGTGACTGTTTTGAAAACAGCCGCATATGTACATGGGTTTTAGCCCCTTTTCCGTGTATAGCCAGCCCTATACGTAGAAAAATCCTCGATATCTGCGTGGGCCGCAGCGCTCATGTAGAGATGGCCTAAAAAATTCATTTAACCATGAAAACTTACAAGAATTATATCAAAATGCAAGAGGAGAGCATGAGTAAATACTTGGAAGAAACGTTTGTGAATTCCACCAGCTGGATCTCCTGGAATTTGCAGTTGAAAATCAGAGCTCAAATGGGTAAAAGTTTCAAATGATTTATTTTTTTTACTATTTATAGAAAAAATTTCAAATATTTGAAAATTTTTACCCCCTTTCCTATAGTTTCGACATTTTCTAACCATTTTGGACCGTTTTTGACATAATTTGTGATGTAGAAGACATTTTTCAGTGTCGTTTCAACCATTGGATTGACCCGTTCATATTGATCTCAGGTATCGTGTCTGAACTGGCATATAGGTTAGGCTCACCACCGTTTGCATTTTGCATGACCTTATGACCATATCACCATGACCTTAGGTACGAACCCACTCTATTATGTCACGGAACCTTCTTGCTACTTTAGAAGTGGCATGATGTGAATGGTAGAGCTTCACCTTACATGGGTAGACTAGTTAGAGCCTTATTTGCATTTGGTGCCCATGCCGACATTTTCTCCTTTAGGGTGTGGGAGTCCGTTGTGTAGTACTTCCATGACATTTCGCAAGAGCCTCATACTCCTCTTGATCTTATCCTGTCCTATTTCCCTCAGGAATCCCTTATGTCAAGTTGTGAATGCATTATCATGACCTTTGCCTGCCTTATTTGAGCTTTATGCTGGTTCCCCTGACATTGTGTTTCAGCCATATAGCCCGAGCTTGTCTCATGTCTCGCCATGCAGAGCCATTTTTTATCCTTCGCGGCTTGATTCCCTTTTTACCGGAAGGGGATTTTCCCCTGAGTGTCGATATCCTACACATGTATCCTTGCATTGAGCATAGGTATGTTCCACTGCTTGGAACTAGTTTGTTTTCCATTATGACACTCGTCTCCTCCTAGTTTGTAACTATAAAGCTAGTTTATTCTTTTTTCAAGCTTTTCAAATAACTGAAAAAGTCCAAAAAAATCAAAAAACCAAAAAGCCGGACAAGGAAAGATGTTATCTTTGGCAGCTGTCGAGTCGTGTCACCTTCGAACAAAGCACTATATATCACATCCATTGGTTGGGTTATAGTTTGACTTTAGGAGCTGTACTCATTTATCTGAGTTTATCTCCACTGACTGGTTAAGCTTCCAGTCCCTATGGAGCCTCTATTGATGCCTCTTGTGTCACAGAGATGTCCCATTTTGTATATTGAGTCTATGCTTCCTACATTCAGTCACCATACAACGTTATGCTCTTGTTCGAAGGAAGTTGAAACTTGTGTTGGCCATTCCTCAGTTATCTTGACTTCGCATGTCGGTCATTCCCGGTACAGTTATTGGTTCATGCACCTTATGATCGAGTCCTTCCACATTATACAGCTTTGCTGAGTACCTCGTGTTGGATGATGGGGGATGCCTTAATTCCCTCCTTCCAGCGGATTTCATCCCATCGACTTCAGATCATTTATTCTGGGATTGGATTCTAGAGTCCTTTTGAGTGCCTTGAGACTTGCAGTCATCAGTGGCAGGTTCTCTCGCCATTGACAGTTTCTTGGGAATACATCAATGTCCCTTGATCGATGGATCCTCTCAAGCATTCGACCTCAACACATCTATTCACGCTTGTTAGTTTGCACTCTAGTACCTTGATTCCCATTTTCATTATCGGTGGGTGATCTCGCGTCTATTAACGGTATACATTAATGACCGGTAATCAGATGATGGACTACTATGTTCGACCTCGACACCTCTATTCACATAGTAGGACATGTACTCGTAGCAGTTTGTGTAGAATACTTTCCATATTGGCGGCATCTCTTATATGCTACCTCCTTGATCGTGCCAGTGTTCATGAGATTTCAGCTCTCATGACTTGATTCCAGTATATGTCAGACATTTCCATCCACTATGGAGATCTTGATCTATTATATATCTTCAGCCATTTTGGAGATCATGGTCCTTTGTATATCTTCATCATGGAGATTCTGATCTATATATATTGTACGTGGCGATGACCACATATGTGATATCATGTATTATGCCTATTCATGGCCATTGTACTCTTATGTATCCGGGACTGCTATATGTACTTGCAGTTATATGCAGAGTTGTATTATTGTACTATGCTGATTGGGTGGCTGGTCTTCCATTTGGGATCCTTCATCACTCCACTTCTGGGATGGACTTATTATGTATTTCAGCCATCGTATGACCCCTCTGACCTCACACATTACGGGGCATCTGTTATAGCGGATTTCACCACTCTAGGTGAATCACACTTTGTATGGCCTTCCCCTATCCCGCTGCAAACTCCTTAGACCCCAATGGACCATTTTTTGTCCTTTGATGTTTCCTTGATCATCCCTAAAAACATATGAAAAATGATATACGTGGCTTTTAAACCTATAATCACATACATACGTGGGTTTGACCCCTATAACCGCGTACATCGGGATGAGTGCATAATCCAAATCCTTTTGGAGTTTTCCTTGACATGGATCTAACTCATTCGACTCCTAGCCTTCCCTATGCCTTGAGATCACTCGGGTTCGACCTTTCATTATCCCTTTGAAATCTATATAAGAAACCCCTTGGTACATTGAAGGCAAGAAGAGAGAATTGAGAGCAAAGAAACTATAGTCCATTGTTGCCGGAACTTATGCTTGAGTCTGCATCCCTTTGTCCCTTGGAGCACTTTTGTGTTCTTCCCAAGCTTGCCTTTTGCTTGTGAGCTTGCTATCGAGAGATGGAGGATTGAAGTGGTGGAGGCCCAAGTGGGGGATTCAGTTTCTCTAGTTCGCAGCCATCAGAGGTTGTATCTATCTTGTAATCTCTGATTTATATTAATAGAAATATATTTTCCTGTCCAATAATGTGTGTTTGAATGAATATTGTATCCATGGGATTATGTCAAATGCTTTTACATTATTGATTATATATGCTAGAATAGATCTAACACCATGATATATAGTATGCTTGTATTGTTTACTTGTTGTTGAGGAAGTATACTATCAATTCAAGCTGAAGATTGGAAAGGATTGATTTCTGGAGTCAAGCTGTCTGTTGTGGTACCCCAAGCCATAGGAATTTATCTCTGTAACATCTATCAAATTCCATGTTGTAGAAAATCTTACATTTTTCAAACTGGTAGATCCATCCAAACCCTTCTAAAAGAGCACATCGTTGACACCTATCACAATCGCCTCAAAATAATATGCTATAGTCAAACATTCATTTAAAACCAAGCACCAAACTTGTTTCGATCAAGCTAAAGTTCTAGCCACCACCTCTCATTACTCCTGTTGGTTGGTTAGGGAAGCCTTAGACATTGAAAAGCATCTCATGGATTTCAACCATCAGGACGGCTATAAAATAAGACAATGATGGAGACCTATGATCTATCGTATTAATCATTGATTATTTTCCTTTCTTTGCCTCTTTTATTATCATTCATGTTCAAACCATGCCTCCCCAATCTACCCATCCTCTTTGTTATTGTGTTCCTAATGATTCCTCTATTAATTTTAATTTGTTTTAATCTCTAACCCCTAAATTTATTCTAATATGCCCATACCTTTCGGTTCATTGTTGTTTTTAACAATTTCCTCTTTTTAAGTTATTATTTTTCTCTTATTTACAATTAGTTTTATTTGAAATTTACGATTATTTTTATTTCAATAATCCAAATTCTAAATAAAATGATCCACTTTCTCATTTTTAACTATATAAAATATAATAAAAAATAATTATTCCTTTCAAATAATTGTTTCATTTTATTAACTTGTTAACTTATTTTTACCCCTCTTCATTAATTCTCTTTTTAAAATTATTAAATTATTTCAATTTCAAAATAAAAGTTTCTTGGGCTTCCCTTAAATTTTTTTACCTTTTCTTACCTTCTTTTTACCACAATTTAACTTAGATTTAATATATATAATATGAAAGAAAAATTCTATTTTTTAATTTATTAAATCAGTTTAATGTCACATTATTTAAAATTCAAATTTATTTTAAAATCTTATTAAACTAATTTTAAATCTTTTTACATTTTTGACTAAATCTAATTTAATAGATTTTGATTACTCTTGTTTCTGGAAATTTCTCATTTTCAATCCATTTCCTTTGGCCCTAATAACTTCATTAACCCTCTAATATCAAATTAATAAAGAATTTAGTTATTATTTTATTTTACTAAATTATCTCATTTATATTTTTATTCCTTTAATCTTAATTTGTCTATTTATTTCCAAACGACTAGTTTCTCCCTCCAACCTTTTTATTCACCATCTTTGCAAATTAAAGTTTCAAGATTCAACCATTCTTGCAATCATATTTCAAGCTTCAGCTGGATCCTAAAGATGGGTGGACTATCCACTCGAAATGTGTTGATCATGTAAACTTTAACATGGTGCCTACACGCAAGATCAAACACAAAGTTCAACTCTGACCAAATAAGGGACTTTTGTTCAAGCTAAGAAAAAATAGAATTACACTGGTAAGAAACATTCAAAGACTATGGTCTCACCCATGATTATTTCATATGCATCCAAACATCACAAATAAATGCATGAAAATTAATAAGGGTATTTAAATATTTCAAAAATTTACCATATAACTTAGATTTGCAAAATAAAATGTAAATATGTCTTAATGACCTAGCATCCTTCCACTCAAGTTGTAATTATTTTCCACTTGATGATGATGGGTTTTAAATATTATGTATAGACAACAACTATGTTTCATATGAAAAATGATTGATGGTAATTACTTGGATTCCTAACCCAACAATCCTACCTTATACTAACAAATTATTTTGTGTCCTCCTGTGGAGAAATTATGTTGGTTGGCTTAAGTTGTTGTGGTTGTTTTTTTAACGGCTTTCTTTGCTTATTGAGTGAGAATGAACTTGAGCATTACTAAAAAAATCCATAAACAATTTAAATTATAGATATTATATACATGTAAACATGTTAAGTAATAACTAAATATGATACAAAGTTTTTTAAAACAAAATTCAAAAGAGTGACTAAGAATATTTATTTAATACATGTGCAATTTCAATTAAAAAAAAAATTCAGATAAGAAAATGTTGTAACTTGTTATTCAATAAGAAGTCAAAGTTACATATATCCCAGTCAAAATGATCCTTCTAATAAAAAATACTGCAATCATTTGAAACATCATATTGACAGTCTACCACCCGACTCATGGCCCTTCAACTAAAAGAGATTTTCAAAATACCAAAAACTAGAAGGTATCTAACTTCATGATGTACAAAAAACAAAACTTCCTATAATAGATATTAAAAAGAATAACATGAGCCTGGATCAACTAGCATATTTGAGATATATTCTTCAAAAAAGATATGTCCATGCATTGGAACAATATCATTCTTTGAGAGAAAATCCCCTTGCATATTCAATTCCCCTTAGGCATGTTCAAAGGGAGTCTCTGCAAAATATTCAATCAAAGCATGGATCTTACCCAACTAGTTTTCCAAATGTAAAGTATGCATATCAAAATGGTCATTCTCCCAATCAATAGAAAACCTTGAATCACCATAAATTTTGACTTTGAAAACACCTCTTTTTCTAATGAACCACAAGACGCCACAAAAATGAAGAAATTATGCCTTCGTATTTCTACCCCTACTGAAAACCATCCTTAGGTGAATATGATGTTCCTTTTTAATATTTAAGATCATCCATCTCCACATAATGCATCTTTAGCAGCACCATAACCATAGTCTGTCGAGTTATCTTCACTAATATTTGGAAATCTAATAATTCTTTGCTTTGGATTAAGTTTGAAGGCATAAAATTCAGTTAGAGAATAGATCATTTTGATACTAACATAGATGGAATAATTCTTGATATATTCAAAAATACATTGATTCGTGGATTTCCACACTTCCCATGTGGTAGACAGAGGTAAATTTTTGAAGTTTACCCTTGAATGGAACCATTTAAATATACAGTCCTTGAAATTTTGGTTATCCCATTCATCCTCATGATTAAGCTTCAGTTTCAAATCCTTCCACGCCATTCTGAAAAAATTGCATTGAATAAATAAATGGGAAACACTCTCTGAATCCCAATCTCATAATACACATCTACCCAGTCCCACGAATCCACGCTTGAGCAAATTATCCCAAGTAAGGATTTTGTTTTCTATACACAGCCATAAAAAACACTCTATCTTAAGAAGAATTTTTCTCTTCTGTAGCTTCATAGACCACCAATTTGGGGGGTATGACCCCTCCTAAGAAACAATAGCCTCATAGGAGTTTTTAGCTGAAAGTACCCATTTGGCATCTCCCTAATCCCAAACTAAAGAGTTTGGTTTCTCATACAACACAATTCCATCTTTGTTCAGTTTCATCATAAAATTGTTCCATTCTTCCTTCACTTCATTAGCCAGTCCCAACTCCCTAGCCTGATACCAATAAGTTATAGATGATATGACACTTCCCTTACTTCTAATTTGTGCTTGAACAAGGATATTTTTACTATGGATTCGAGCAATCAATGTTCTAGAAAACCTAAAATTTAGTGACCCCCACAAATGGATCAATAACAAGAAAAATTTGCACTCCATTACCTACTCTCTAACTAAGCCCATTTATGAGTAATGGAAAAGATGTGGAAAATATTTAAGAAGACCTTTCAATATTATGGAAGAATTACCAGTGTTCAACCTTGATTGTCGTATCCAATGAAAAACTAATGAACCTGTTAAATATTTATCCTTTATCGTTTTACTCCACATACTAATGTCAAATAAGCACCTCCATAAAAAATTTGCACATAAGGCTTGAATGAAAAATTCCACACATAAAGATGGAATTTTATAGCCTAAAAACTTATAGAACGTAAGAATTGAAATATAATCTTCATAATACAATTGATCACTCACATGGGAACCAATGAAAGAGACAACCAATATACCAGAATACTTTGTAGTACCGATTTTACCAAACAATCCTACCTCCAATTGACAACCAACAAAATGTTTGGTTTTTTATCCTTCTACCTACCTTCTGCGATAACCAATTCCAATCCTCATTCTATAGAAATCCTATTTCAAATGATAAATGAGATACTTGAACCCCTGATCAATTTTCTCCACTCTGTAAGGGAACAAACCTCTATTATTCTCACAAATCCCCACTTCAGGACTGTTTTGTAACAACATAGATTTTTTTGAATTAACCATAATCCTTATTGCTTCACAAAAACTATCAATAATAACTCTATATATTTTCTAGTATTCAACATTACCAATCACAAAAATAAGCACATCATATATGAAAAGTAAATGAGTAATAGACGGGGATCGAGATATCTTTATACCTCTTATCTTCCACTCCTCCTTTTGCTTTATCTATGAGCCTACTTAGTCCTTTAATGACCAAAAAGAAAAATAATGGAGATATCGGGAACCCCTATATTAATCCTCTCCTACTACAAAAAAGAGGTTGGGGCTCCATTAATAAGAACTGCAAAAGAAGTTGAGCTAATACAAGACTTGATCTAGTTTGTTACATCATCTGGAAGTCCAATTTGAATCAACACAAACCTGATAAAAGACCAATATACAGGATTGTATGGTTTAACTAAATCCATTTTCAAAATAAAATATTGTAAATGTTTTATTTTCGTAGAATGGAAACATTCTTGTGCAATCCCTACTACATCCAAGATTTACATGTTTGAGAGGAATCCAAATTGCTCAGGTGAAATGCATTGAGATAACATTTAAAAATAATTTTAATCAAATAATTTATATGAACATACATGACCATACAAAGTCATATTTTCTAAAATGTAAAATAATAAAATTTAGTGTACTCTATACTAAATGAATTTTTATCTATTACAACATCCATCCCAAGCAAGTAATTTAAAATTGATGTCTCATAAGCTATCATTTTATGTGTGAAATTGCATGCATATTTATATCACTAATTTAAGGAGAAATCATATACATAAATAAACATGAATCATATTGTTACACTTAAATCTCGTCATGTTGAGCCATGTGTTAACCCTATGCTTAATCCCTAAAGTTATCTCTACTAAGTTTGATTTATATTGAGGTTGTTTTTCCCTTTTTTTCCCTCTTTAGGAAGGTCGTGACTCTTTCCCTCATCCTAGAAGTGTCAACGACGCTATTTATCCTAGAGAAAGGTGCATTGGTGCCCTTTCCCTTGATTGTAGGTGAACCAACGGTGCTCTTTCCCCTTGTGTAAGGTGCGTCGATGCTCTTTCCCTTCATGAAAGGTGTGTCGATGATGTTTTGAGGGAAAAAAATGAAGCTTCGAGACCCTTCTCAAAGATGGATGAGGGGGAGGTTCATCCCTATCATCTAGGTAAGGTGGCATTCGGTTCCTAACCGATGGGGAAGATCCCTTAGACCCCTCCTCCTAATCCTCAACCTACTCCATCCCTTTATCCTTATAAATTAAACCCTCTCTCCATTGTGAAGGGAGGAAGGACTATGGTACTAATATACTGGTGGAATTTTGAGGTGATCCCTATCATGCTTTAGGAGGCTTTCTAGCTTGCTTTGGAGGCTTGGATTGGATTGTTGGATGGAATATTGCAGCGTTAAGGCTAGGTTGTAATCTTCTTTCCTATGTAATTCTAGGTATCTCCTTGATTACATTAATACGAATATCTTTCCATAAATGTTATTGTGTTTATAATGTTTAGAGATTTATTCCTTAATTATTAGCTTAAATAAATTCATGTTTGGATATGCATCTGATGTTTGTTTGTTTCCACTTTCTCTATACGTTTTTGCAGTTGAAGATCTGAAGGTTCTGGAGCTTGGATCAACAAAGAGAGAAGGGGATTTGCGTATTTCAGGTAAGTGATATATCTAATTAAATTGCATATTCTATTTGATCTGGGAAAGTAGATTTTATTGTGTACTTGATTTGTTCTAGATCCACTTGGATGAGGGAGATCTAGCTTGAGTCTGCTTGAGTAGATTTATCTGATAACAAATTTGGCAACTTTACTGGGGGTTTACATAGATTTGATTTCATTTTGTTTTTTATTTCATATATATTTATCAATCCTTTTTCTAGCCTCTAGAGACCCTCCCTCCTTTAGATTTTGTCATTGAAGAGCATCTTGCATCCTCTTGATGCTCTTCCCTTATCCTATAGAAGATATATCTTTTACCCTGTTTATTCTCCACCGACGCACCTGGGTTGTGTATACAGAACGCGGCTGGCATTATTTTCTAGTTTCATAAGTGTTGTCTCCACAAGCGCTCTTTTCCTTAAGAGATAGTGCAGCGTCGACGCTCTTGTGCAGTGTAGTAGGAGAACCACCAGTGCTCTTATGCAGTGGATAAAGTGCGCTTGCCCCTCTTAGGTGCCGTGGTGCAATATAGGCAGATGTGCCTTCCCTTTGAAACTCATATTTTAGCTTCATTTTCCTTCTTTTTTTGGTTTTGGTTTGATGGATTGTGTTTTTTAGGCTGCATATGATATCCATACACCCCCTAGACCTAGCATTATCTCTATTTGGAGTTGTTTTTGTTGATTTTGGGATGCTTTACTAGTTAAATGAATCACTTGGTTGTGGTACGAAATTTCAATCCTCCACCTGTTAGTTCTTCCTTTCCATTCCTAGTCACATTTCAAGACCTCTTAAGATCTGTTTTGAATCTCAGATCTGATCTCCAAACCCTTTCTCCCCTTAGTCATTGAGTTTTGATTGCGTTTTGGTTGTTTTGGTTGTTTTGGAGCAATTATTAACTATTTGGGGCTGTTTGGGTGCTTGTCATATTCCTTTTTATTTCTAAATGAATGGAGTGTTGTAGATGTTCTCTCTTTTTCTCTTTGTATATCTAAAAAGAGTTTAATTATCAAGTTTCATTATGATATATGCATTTGGAAAATAAAAGTGCTTCCCTACTTTGTTTTATACATTGTTGAGATTTGTTGCATCTCTAATTCCATTTGTGCATTTTAGACTATTATTGCAGAAATTTAGAATTGTTGTACTCTAGGAAAGAATTATTCTTTTCTTTATTGTTTAGATTCATGTTTGCTCGAAGAGAAAACTCAATCAAAAGAGAAGAAAAATTTATTAAAAAAAAAACAAGCCAAATGTGCGTGTATGAATTCATAGGTCTTTTCAAGAATTGTGACTAATGTTGATCTGTTAAGCTTCATAGTCGGCTTTCATTAGAACTTGGTTTTCTTAGATCTTTGATTTCTATCTTCTTTAACAAGAAAATATTTCCCTACCTTAGGTAGCTTTCATCAAAAGAGAAATGTGCATTTTCATGTAGCTAGGATTTGCATTCTTTTTACATTTCCTATCTATAGCTCATGCATCCACTTAACCAATCAAGATAAAATTAATGCTAGATTAATGCTTACCAAAACCACTCACGAGATAAATTCAAGAAGACAAAGCCACCTAACTTCAATGGTGAGGTAAAGACTAGTCAAGAAGATGAAGCTTGGCTTCTCGGAATAATAAAATATTTCCAAGTCCAAGATTATTCTAGAAATATGAAAGCTCGAGTAGCCATTTTCAATCTGACAGGAAGAGCATTCATTTTGGGGGAACGTTTCAAGAAAGTAAAGAAGATAAATGAAAGGAAGATCATCTAGAAACAGTTCTAGAAATATTTCAAGTCGAAGTACCTCTCTAACAGGTACTATGATGATAAAATCAAAGAATTTCATGAGCTAAGATTGGGATAGCAGACTATGGAGGAATATGCAAACAAGTTCTTGGAACTGTTGAGGTATGTCAGGTATATTAAATATGAGAAGGTAAAAATCCAGTGCTTTCTGAGTGGATTGCCTCATTCCTACAAAGACCGAATTGAGTTCTATGAACCCAGAACTCTGGAAGAGGTGATAAGAAAAGATAAGTATTGCTATGAGCAAAGCAAGAGAAAACCTGACTACCAGAAGGCATGGAAAACAAGATGAATGAGAAGTCTGGTCCGAGGAAGAGAGGTTTCAAACCTCCTAAATTCTGGAATCAGTAGAAGAAACCATTCCAAGCTGAGAAGCATCCAACCAAAGTAATGGGAGAAAATCCAAGAGAACCACAACAGAACAGAGAACCAATTCAATGTTGGAAATGTGGAGGACCCCACATACACTGAAACTGTCTACTGGAGAATGAGAATGCAAGGCCAGCATACAATATTCAAGAGGAAAAAATAGTGGGACAAGTAGAAAGGGTCGTAGCTATAATTTATGCAGCACTAGAAGACAGCCAGGCAAATCACCAGTCAACGGTGGTTGAAGTTGCAGGTAAGATTGTTGAGCAATCTATTTCTATTTTGATTGACCCTGGTTCTACTCACATTTATATCGCTCCTAGAATAGTGTAGGTTTGTCCTCTTAGGAAATAAAATCATAGCAAGTAGTGGTTAGTATAGCTAGCCACTAGAACTAAGAGAAAAAATTAATGAAGTGGTGGAGAAATGTCCATCGGTGATGAATGGACTGAGCACTTGTGTAGATATGAACATTCTACCACTCGGTTCCTATGATGTTATCATTGGAATGGATTGGTTAGAATCTCACAGGGTGAAGCTTGACTGTTATAACAAAACTTTTGAATGCGTGGATGGAGAAGGGAAGAAAATTTGAGCTAAAGGAAAGACCACTATGGTCTGAAATATTTGTTTCATCAGCCTACTCTAAATGCTAGGCAAGCTAGATGGCTGGAATTTTTAGGTGAGTTTGATTTTGAAATAAAGCACATAAAAGGTAAGGAGAATAAGGTAGTTGATGCACTCGGCAGGAAAGTACAAGAAATGCATGTGGCACCTATTAGCATCTGCCAATCAGATTTGAGATAGCAGATTATGAGCCGTAATTTTGAAGATGAAATGTATGCGCAGGTAAAGAATAAATTACAACAATAAATCCTTGAAAAGAAGTATGAAGGTTATAAGTTATAAGAGGATGTAATTCTTACTTATAAGAGCAGAATGTATATTCCAAATGTGGCAAATTTGAGGAGGGTTGTTATGAATGAAATCTATCAAAATCCATATTCCAGTCACCCAGGATATCAGAAGACAATTGCTACAGCAAAGAAGTAGTACTTTTGGCCAGGCATGAAGAAGGACATGGATGAATATATTTCAAGGTGCATGAAATGTCAGCAGTTAAAGGTGGAGAATCAACACCCAGCAGGTTTGTTGTAGCCTTTGCCAGTTCTAGAATGGAAATGGGAAGTGATTTCCATGGACTTTATTACAGGATTGTCGATGACTTGGAGACAACATGATTCCATAATGGTTGTGGTGGACAAGTTG
Source organism: Pseudotsuga menziesii (assembly GCA_001517045.1). Taxonomy (NCBI): domain Eukaryota; kingdom Viridiplantae; phylum Streptophyta; class Pinopsida; order Pinales; family Pinaceae; genus Pseudotsuga; species Pseudotsuga menziesii. The sequence continues at coordinate 131,797 of LPNX010024403.1, read as the reverse complement.
ATGAAGGCAACTTATTTTATACCAGTAAAGTCCACGTGTAAGACTGATGATATTGGCAATATTTTCATGAAAAAAAAATTTAATTGCATGGATTGCCTAAGTAAATAGTCTCTGACATAGATGTTAAGTTCACTTCTAAATTTTGGAAAGGATTGTTTGAAGACTTGGGAACAAAATTGAATTTCAGCACTTCCTACCATCCTCAGACCGATGGTCAGACCGAGAGAGTTAACCAAGTTCTTGAAGACATGCTTCGCATGTATGTGATGGACAAACCATCCAAGTGGGAAGAATATTTACACTTGGTAGAATTTGATTATAACAATGGACAACAAGCATCCTTGGGGGTGATTCCATATGAAGCTTTGTATGGAAGGAGGTGTAGAACACCAGTAACTTGGGATAACCCAGTGAACAAAGTGGTGATCGGTCCAGAATTGCTCAAGGAAATGGAGCAGGAAGTTGTAAAAATCGGACAAAATCTAAAGGCAGCCCAGGACAGACAGAAAAGCTATGTAGATAAGCATAGGATGAACATAGATTTTGGTATTAGGGACCATGTTTACCTCAGGGTGAAGGGAAAGAAAATCTCCTTGAAGCTTGGGAGTTGTACCAAGTTGTCTCCTAGATATTGTGAGTCGTTTGAAGTGCTTGCAAGAATAGGACCAATTTCATATAGACTTGCATTTCCTGCTAGCACTAATGCTCATAATATTTTTCATGTTTCTTTGCTTAAAAGATATGTACATGATCCTAAACATGTATTAAATTGGGATGTGATTCAGGTGGAACCAGCGGGAGAGTTTCAAATCAAACCAAAGTGCATCCTCTCCAAGAAGGTCACAATGCTCTGGAACCAAGAAATTGGACAGGTAAAGGTGCAATGGGAGCACTACGGTCCTAAAGAAGCTATGTGGGAGCTGGAGGATGCCATGTGACTGGAACATATGTTTTTGTTCAATTCTGCAGATTGCTAAGGGCAGTACCAGCAAAGCATTTTTGTTCAATGTTGTAAAGCACTAAGGACAGTGTTGTTGAAGGGGGAGGGGAATGTAACACCCCAATTTTGACCCCATTTGCATTTAAATAATATGATGTAAATAATCATGGTGTGGAGCTCAAGGAAAAATCCCCACCATCGATTTAGTGTTTTTTGTTTCGACGATTGAGATTTAGGCCAATGTTGTTTTTATGCTAGTTGAACATTATAAGTTTGGACATCAGGTTAATTTGCAATTTTTAATTAAAATCCTATAGCCGGCTATGTCAATGCAACAAGATGAGCACCATTTCCTAAGGAAAATGGGGGGATTGGAATATTGGGAAGAAATTCGAAATGGGAAGAGCACCATTTCCACCTTCCCCTCATGATTTGTACTGTGTTGAACAATTTGGCAAGGGGATTATGGCATTCACGGAGCAAGAAAAAACCACTCTGACTCTTGATCCTTTAGGAATTTTCTTGTTATGTGAATTGTTTTCCTTTTTATGATTTTCCTGTCTGTTAGTCATTTCCTGAATGCGAATTCCTAGAATCTGAATTGTGTTTTTGAATTGAATGACCAGCAAATGATTTCATTTTGGTAATTGCATTAGTCAGTCTAGCTCAGGCAATGCTCATAAATTTTTAATTATTGTGTGTATGTGTATTCCTTTGCTTCTGTTGTGTTTTGTTAATCCCATAACTGATATCATTGTGTTTACATCCTCATTTGATATCTGAATTGATTTGGGGAATGGAAATCGAGTATGGACTTGCTTGATAAACCTAGTGTGTTAAGGAACCTCACTGACCAATCTAGAGGGTTGGTTTTATTCTTTGCATACCCTAAATAGCACTAGAAGGGAAGGCATGCCCTGAGGGACTGTGGAGCAGAGAAGGGGATGCTTCCTTGTGTTGGGTGTGCAAATGCTTAGAAGTCAAGCTAGATCCAGTGTAGGTGTCCATAGCTATGGGATTGAGCTCATTATCTTAGCAGCCAGTCTTTCCAGCTCCTTGGCAGCCTGATAAACAAAACTAGAAGGATGGCTTGGCCGGTAGCCTAATAAACCCATATGTTGGCTTGGTTGTGTCTCATGTGAATTTTAGCTAAGTATAAACAGCTTCCTGTGTAATCCTGATAAACCCAACTGGAAGGATAGCTTGGTTTGGCTGGTAGCCTAATAAACCCATTTGTTGGCTTGGCTGTGACTTGTATAAACTTTGGCTATGTGTAAATCACTACCTGTGTAAGCCTGATAAACCCAACTGTGTTTTCTTGGATGAGTTTTATTGTATCCTTGGCTATGGGGAAGTATGCTAGTGTTCCTTATTCCTTGGGGAAATCATTCCCAGCTCGATGGTGGCAGTGTTGCTGAGATATTGATGAGCGCACTAGCCTATGGTTGGGTGGAACATTGCAACGACATAGATTGTTACGGGGCAAGCTTCTGATAAAGATAAGTATTTCTTATGTTTCAATCCCTGCAACTATACTTGTTTATAAATGAATATATGAATATGATGAATTCTCGAATGGGGTGTATTTGATGCAGATGTATATTTAATGAATGATGTATATGTGTATGTAATTTTATTTCAATGAATTTTCTAAGTTGTTCTGAAACTATATCGGCCGGATTTGTGATGGCCTGAATGCTCAAAATCAGTTTTAAACTTACAAATTTTCATTAGCAGATCGAACATCCACAGATTTAACCTTTCCACAACTTCCTTTCTGCAACTTGTGGAATGCGGGATGCAGAAAAGCTATTTGGAAATTTCGATCTCCACATTTTTTCTTCCGCATTTTCCTTTCCACACCTTGCAGGATGCAGGATGCGGGATGCAGGATGTGGGATGCAGAAAATTCATTTTGTGAAATCTGCTTTCCGCAATTTCCTTTCCGCACTTGTGGGATGCAAGAATCAGGATGCAGAAAATTTCTTTGGAAAATTCGATCTCCACATTTTTTTCCACAATTTGTGGGATGTGAGATGCGAGATGCAGAAATGACTTATGGTAAATTTTGACTTACGCAACTTTGATCTCCTCAATGGGCATTCCGCATACAGGATGTAGGATGCGAGATGCGGGATGCAGGGTGCGAGAGTGAAATTTTATATGTTTCTGATTCCAGGATTGAAGCTCTCCGCACCGTTGATTTTATGCGGGATGTTTCTCCACCGTTTGATCTCTCTATGATTGAGGAAGATAAATATTTATACACGATATGGATCATAATGAAGGAGAAATGCTTGCTTATGTATATATTTAAAGAAAAAATAAGAATCACAAATCATCATATGAATGCAGAATCAGAGATAGGTAACTCAGGTAGAAGAGTTGGGTCACGTTCTCTCCTATGCGGTGGGAGGGGACGTGACAGTGTGGTATCAGAGCTGTAGGTTGCATCATTGGGCCTGGATGGGTCGGAATCAGTTGTTAAAAAGATAAGAATACCCTTTGATACCAACTTGTAGTACACTACAGTGTGGTATCAGAGCTGCTGGTTGCAACGTTGGGCCTGGATGGGCAAAAAAGAAAAGTGATTACAGTATTGGGCCTCGATGGGCTAAGTTGGATAGTTACAAAGCTGTTGGTTAATAGTTCCAATGTATTGTTGGCCACATGAAAGAGAAAAAACCTCCATGGGTAGTGGGTAAGTGATCTTGATTTTGATTATATCTAACAGTTTTGTTATCTAACACATTTTTGCAGAATTACAGTCACCTTCAGAAAGGGCAGTGCAATTCTAAATAGTTGGTTCGGCCATGAGGACAGACGATATGAATAATTATGCATGGGACCCCAATGCACACGAGGAACATGCTATGGGGGGGAATGTCAGAATTGGAAATGCTGAGACATAGTCTAATGGGAGAAGGTTTCAAGATACTCTGCCAGACTTTTCAGCCACCATGAGAAGCCTTAGGGTGGAGATACAGAGCTACAGAGAAAACAACAAAAGACTAATTAAGGATCAGGAGGAGCAGAATCAGCTGAACATAGCCATATTGCACATTTTGACAGACATTCATAGAAAGATGAACTCTGGGGCCCAGACAATAAAGCTAGAAGGAAGTAAGAATACTACTAGAGGAAGAAAGTGATCTCCTAGTGGGTCATCTGACTCTGAAAATTCCATTGATGGTTCAATTTTTTCTGGTCATGGGAAGAAAAGGAAGAGATCTCCTAGTGGGTTGTCTGACTCTAAAAGATCCACTGAAGATTCGGGCTCTTCATCGCATAGGGGTAGGAGGAAGAGACGTTACTAGAACTGCTCATGAGATGAATTCAGGAAGGCAAAGCCGCCTACCTTCAATGGTGAGGTAAAGACTGTTCAAGAAGCTAAAGCTTCGCTTCTAGGAATAAGAAAATATTTCCAAGTCCAAGATTATTCTAGAAATATGAAAGATTGAGTAGCCATTTTCAATCTGACAGGAAGAGCATCTATTTGGTGGGAACACTTCAGGCAAGTAAAGAAGATAAATGAAAGGAAGCTCGTCTAGAAACAAATCCAAAAATATTTCAAGCAGAAGTACCTCTCTGACTGGTACTATGATGATAAAATCAAAGAATTCCATGAGCTGAGATTGGGACAACAGACTACGGAGGAATATGAAAACAAGTTCTTGGAACTGCTAAGGTATGTTAGGTATATTAAAGATGAGAACGTAAAATTATAGTGCTTTCTGAGTGGAGTTCCTCAGTCCTACAAAGACTAAATTGAGTTCTATGAACCCAGAACTCGTGAAGAGGTGATCAGAAAAGCTAAGTATTGCTGCAAGCAAAGCAAGAGAAAACCTAACTACCAGAAGGCATGGAAGAACAAGATGAATGAGAAGTCTAATCTGAGGAAGAGAGGTTTCAAACCTCCTAACTTCTGGAATCAGCAGAAGCAACCATTCCAATCTGAGAAGCAGCCAACCAAAGTAATAGGAAAAAAGCCAAGAGAACCGCAGCAAAACAGAGAACCACTTCAATGGTGGAAATGTGTAGGACCCCACATACGCTGAAAATGTCCACTGGAGAATGAGAATGCAAAGCTAGCATACAATATTCAAGAGGCAGAAACAGTGGGACAAGTAGCAAGGGTTGTACCTACAATTTATGTAGCACTCGAAGACCGCCAGGCGGATCACCATTCAATGGTGGTTGAAGTTGCAGGTAAGATTGTTGAACAATCTATTTCTATTTTGATTGACCCTGGTTCTACTCACAGTTATATTGCTCATAGAATAGTGGAGGTTTGTCCTCTTAATAAAGAAAATCATATCAAGTCGTGGTTAGTTCACCTAGCCACTGGAACTAAGAAAAAAATTAACGAAGTGGTGGATAAATGTCCATTGGTGATGAATGGACTGAGCACTTGCATATATTTGAACGTTCTACTACTCGGTTCCTATGATGTTCTCATTGGAATGGATTGGTTAGAAGCTCACAGGGTGAAGCTTGACTGTTATAACAAAAAATTTGAATGCATGGATGGAGAAGGGAACCCAGTAGTTGTAAAAGGCATACCAAAGGTAATTCTGTAAGGCAGATTTCAACGATGCAATTGAAGAAGTTTTGTAGAAAAGGTTGTCAGTTGTATGCATCCCATATTGAGGAGGTAGCAGGGAATGAAAGTCTCAATTTGGAAGACTATCACATGTTGCAAGAGTTCAAAGATGTTTTTCCTAATGACATTCCAGGGCTTCCTCCAAATAGATACGTTCATTTCACAATTGAGCTTGTGCTAGGAGCAACACTAGTGTCCAAAGCACCTTACAGAATGAGTACACCAGAAATGTTAGAGCTGAAGATGCAGCTACAAGAATTGTTGGAGAAAATGTATATCAGGCCGTGTGTCTCCTTAGGGAGCACTAGTTCTATTTGTGAAGAAGAAAGATGGTACACTCATATTGTGTATTGATTACATGCAGATGAACAAAGTAACGGTGAAGAACAAATATCCCTTACTGAGAATTGATGACCTCTTTGATCAAATGAAAGGAGAAAAGGTATTTTCCAAGATTGACTTGAGGTCTGGTTACCATCAGGTGAGAATCAAGGACGAATACATTCATAAGACAACCTTCAGAACAAGGTATGGACATTATGAGTTTGTAGTGGTGCCATTTGGTCTCACAAATGCACCAAAAACATTTATGTGCCTTATGAATAGTGTCTTTAGCAAGTATTTAGACAAGTTTTTTCTTGTTTTCCTTGATGACATTCTTGTTTATTCTAATAATGAAGAAGAGCATGAAGAACATTTGAGACTAACATTGCAATTGCTTAGAGAACATCAATTGTATGCAAAGCTGAGCAAGTGCGACTTCTATAAAGATAGAATTCAGTACTTCGGTCACATTAATTCAGAAGAGGGTATATCCATGGACCCTGACAATATTGAAGCTATCAAGAATTGGCCCACTCCAAAGAATGTGACAGAGGTAAGATCCTTTATGGGGCTTGCAGGATACTACAAGAGATTTATTGAAGGATTCTCCAAGGTTGCACATTATATCTCTTCTTTGTAAAGGAATGGGATAAAGTTCGAATGGACCTCAAAGTGTGAAGAAAGTTTCCAATGGTTAAAGTATCTTCTCACCAATGCACTAGTCTTAAAAGTTGTAGACCCAGAGAAATATTTTGTGGTCATGCGGTCAAGGAATTGGAGGAGTTCTTATGCAAGACAACTAGGTGATATGCTATGAATCCAGAAAGTTGAAGGAGCATGAGAGGAATTATCCCACTCATGATCTGGAACTTCCAGCCATAGTACATGCTCTCAATATGTGGAGGCATTACTTGATGGGCAGAAAATTTGAGTTAAGGATAGACCACTGTGGTCTGAAATATTTGTTTGATCAGCCTACTCTAAATGCTAGGCAAGCTAGATGGCTGGAATTTTTATGTGATTTTGATTTCGAAATCAAGCACATAAAAGGTAAGGAGAATAAGGTAGTTGATGCACTCAGCAGGAAAGTACAAGAAATGCATGTGGCATCTATTAGCATTTTCCAATCAGATTTGAGACAGCAGATTATTAACCGTAATGTTGAAGATGAAATGTATGCACTTGGGAAAGTATAAATTACAGCAACAAAGCCTTGAAAAGAAGTATGAAGGTTATAAGTTAGAGGAGGATGGACTTCTTACTTATAAGAGTAGAATGTATATTCCAAATGTGGAAAATTTGAGGAGGGTTGTTATGAATGAAATCCATCAAACTCCATATTATGGTCACCCGGGATATCAAAAAACAATTGCTACAACAAGGAAGCAGTACTTTTGTCTAGGCATGAAGAAGGACATGGCTGAATATATTTCAAGGTACATGAAGTGTCAACAGGTAAAGGTGGAGCATCAACACCCAACAGTTTTGTTACATCCTTTTCCAGTTGTAGAATGGAAATGGGAAGTGATTTCCATGGACTTTATTACAGGATTTCTGATGAATTGGAGACAAAATGATTCCATCATGGTTATGGTGGACAAGTTGACGAAGGCATCACATTTTATACCAGTAAATTCCACGCAAAAGACTGATGATATTGCCAAGATTTTCATGAAAGAAAATTTTAAAATTGCATGGATTTCCTAAGGAAATAGTCTCTGACATAGATGTTAAGTTCACTTACAAATTTTGGAAAGGATTGTTTGTAGACTTGGGGACAAAGTTTGATTTCAGCACTGCCTACCATCCTCAGACCAATGGTCAGACCGAGAGAGTTAACCAAGTTCTTGAAGACATGCTTCACATGTATGTGATGGACAAACCATCCAAGTGGGAATACTATTTACACTTGGTAGAATTTGCTTATAGCAATGGACAACAAGCATCCTTGGGGATGAGTCCATATGAAGCTTTGTATGGCAGGAGGTGTATAATTCCAATAACTTGGGATAACCCAATGAACAAAGTGGTGATCGGTCTAGAATTGCCCAAGGAGATGGAGCAGGAAGTTGTAAAAATCAGACAGAATCTAAAGGCAGCCCAGGAGAGACAGAAAATCTATGCATATAAGCATAGGATGAACATAGAGTTCGATATTGGGGACCATGTTTAACTCAGGGTGAAGGAAAAGAAAAGTTTCTTGAAGCTTGGGAGTTGTTCCAAGCTGTCTCCTAGATATTGTGGGTCATTTTAAGTGCTTGAAATAATAGGACCACTTGCATATAGACTTGCATTTCCTACTAGCAGTAGGGATCATAATGTTTTTCATGTTTCTTTGCTTAAAATATATGTACATGATCCTAACCATGTAATAAATTGGAATGTGTTTCAAGTGGAACCAGAGGGAGACAGGGATGATTTTAAGGAACCATACTTATTTAAAAGTGTATAAATGTTGGCAAATCTTACCAATTCTTAAAACGCCAACTATAAAATGTTTAGCAATATTTTCAGAAAATATTTTAATTTACAAGGATTTCATATAGTTTATATAATAATTTGGCGATTTATAGGGTGAAAAAATTTTACCCTATCCAAATTGGGTGAAATAGGGCTTCAAAAAATGCAAAATAGTGAATAATTTTTTGGAGAAAACCCTCTAAAAATATCCCATGGGCTAAATTTTGCCCCTAAAATTATCCCTGGAGGGAGAGTTCCAAATCGATCCAAAGTGCATCCTTGCCAGGAAGGTCACAATGCTCCAAAAATGAGCAATAGGACAAGTAAAGGTGCAATGGGGGCACTACGGTCTTGAAGAAGCTATGTGGGAGTTGGAGGATACCATGCGACTGGCACATCCATTTTTGTTCAATTTTGTGGATTGTTGAGGGCAGTACCAGCAAATCATTTTTGTTCAATGTTGTAAAGCATTGAGGACAGTGTTGTTGAAGGGGGAGGGGATTGTAACACCCCAGTTTTGACCCCATTTGCATTTAAATAATATGATGTAAATAATCATGGCGTGGAGCTCAAGGCAAAATCCCCACCATCGATTTAGTGTTTTTATTTTGGCGATTAAGATTTAGGTCGATGGTTTTTTATGCTAGCTGAACGTTATAAGTTTGGACATCATGTTAATTTACAATTATTAATTAAAATCCTACAGCCAACTATGTCAATGCAACAAGATGAGACAAGGGCATGATTTTTCCTAAGGATAAGGGGGGGATTGAAAGAGTGGGTAGAGATTCGAAATGGGCAGAGCACCATTTATGGAAAAACATTTTTTAAATTTTCTTGGGTAAGAAAACACCAAAAAAACGCCTTCCTTTCCCTCATGTAGTCACATTTCACCTTCCCCTCACAATTTGGACTATGTTGAACATTTTTGCAAGGGGATTCTAGCATTCACGTAGCAAGCAAAAAACTGTCTAAGTCTTGATCCTTCAGGAATTTTCATGTTCTATGAATTGTTTTCCTTTTTACGATTTTCTTGTCTGTTAGTTGTTTTTTGAATGCAAATTCCTAGAATCCATTTTCGTTTTTGAATTGAATGAGCAACAAATGATTTTGTTTTGGTAATTGCAGTAGTCGATCTAGATCAGGAAATGCTCATAAATTCGTAATTATTGTGTGTGTGTATTCCTTGGCTTCTGTTACGTTTTCTTAATCCCAGAACTGAGATCATTGTGTGTACATCCTCGTTTGACATCTAAACTGATTTGGGTAATGGAAATGGAGTCTAGAATTGCTTGATAAACCTAGTGTGTGAAGGAACCTCATAGACCAATCTAGAGGGTCAGTTTTCTTCTTTGCATAACCTGAATAGCACTGGAAGGGAAGGAATGGACCGAGGGACTGTGGAGCAGAGAAGGGGATGCTTCCTTGTGTTGGGTGTGCAAATGTTTAGAAGTCAGGATAGATCTAGTGTAGGTGTGCATAGCTCTGGGATTGATCTCACTATCTTAGCAGTTAGTCTTTCTATCTCCTTGCATCCTTATAAAACCAACTGGAAGGATGGATTTTTTGGTAGCCTGATAAACCCATCTGCTGGCTTGGATATATGTCATGTGAATTTTGGCTAAGTATAAATCACTTCCTATGTAAGCCTGATAAACCCATCTGTAAAGATGGCTTGGCTTGGCCGGTAGCCTGATAAACCCATCTATTGGCTTGGATGTGACTTCTATAAACTTTGGCTATGTGTAAATCACTGCATGTGTAAGCCTGATAAACCCAACTGTGTTGGCTTGGTTGATTTTTATTGTATCCTTAGCTATGGGGAAGTCTACTAGTGTTCCTTATTCATTGGGGAAATCATGCCCAACTTGGGGGTGGCAATGTTTCTGAGAGATTGATGAGCACACTAGAATATGGTTGGGTGTGTTGTCTCCTTTCACACACCTGGGTTACATGGCAGAAATATTCAAGCCACTCGGTGTGTCCTTGGGGGAAAGTCTCAAGTTAAGGCTGTCACCTTGTTCTTGACTCCTTCATTTAGGCTCAACTCCTAACGAAGCCAAGGGGGGTAGACCCTATTAAGTTACCAACGAAAAATTATTTAGTATGATGATGGTATTAAAGACTAAGTTATTTTAGGAGTTTCGATTCAACAATTGTAAACAACAAATAACATGATGAGATAATCACAAGTAAGCACAAAAATGACACCCAATCACATATAGATTGAAAGAAATAAACAGTTGACCAGTTCCTTGAAGATGGAGCCGAAAAATAATTAAGAGTGCTTACAAGTGCTGGAATGAATGTTTTTCAATTGTATCTAAGTTAATTTTAAATTAATGTAAGAAGATGAGTAATTTAACTTAGGCGAGGGGACTCCAGATATACCCAGGGGGTACTTGATGTCCAAAACTAAACCGCCACGGCTACCCGCAAGGAATATGTGGGATGAATGGAGTCTCTAAGGCTGTTGTTCATAATGCACCTAAAGGTGTAACAGATATTGGCACCCCGAGGTCACTTTTCAGGAGTTCCCACTTCGTTTGGGTATTTTTCCACCGTAATGGTTTGATCGAGGCGTTGGATTTTCGCCTGATGGTTTGTCAATTTGGGGAGAGTGAATCCTAATTATTCTAGTCACTCAAGTGATTTTGATGTAGCTTGACTGATCAGACAAACCGCAGCCAAGTACAGAGCATACACACTGGAGTCTTCGTTATTTTTAGTAAATTTTAAAATAGGTGTTGTTGTTAAAAAGAAAACCCTCGAGGAACCTCTTTCGATCCAAGTGGATCTCAATCGAGGAATCAAGGAGGGGTTAATTTTATTATGACTAACTAAACAATTGATGAAAAAGGAATCAAATATACACAACGTCGGTTTTCTAATTAGTCCTACCATGCATCTCTTTCCCCTTGCGGGTCAATCGAGAAGTCGTGAGTTAAGTATTAAAATTACTTTGAAACCACCAGATATGGAATATGGAAATGATTTAAAGTCAAAGTATACTACCCTGCAGATTAGAACTACACTAGATTGAAAAAAGATGAACAAAAAGTAAAAAATGACACAGACGCAAATCCCCCAGGGGGGATGGTGAACAAGCCTGAAAGAGCCTATTCGAAGAGGTTCTTCTTTTATTAACAGAAATTACAATATCAAAAAACTAAAAATGATCTACTTGGTCCTTATATGGAATGAGACCCAAGGTTTACAAATTGCGAAATTTTGAAATTTTTGGAAGACGGAGACCCCTTGGGGGGTTTAGAATGGTCCAAAAATGCTCTCCGGACAGAGCCTCCTCCTCTTTTCTGTTACACCTGATAAAAACCAGAAATATTATCACAGTTAAATATGCTGAAAATTACATTGAAAGTACTTTTGGATGAACAAACATTTTACCCAAAAAATTCTAAGTTAAAACTAGTTTTTAAAGAAGCAGAAAAAGAACCAAGGAAAGCAAGCTTTCCTTGGGATCTTGTCCTGCTTTGGGGGAAGCCAATATGAATCACTTAAATTGATGAATATAACTTTTTATATTCTAAGGAAACAACCATGCATTCAACAAGCTTTAGATCTACTTTCACAGCCTTGAAAAATGACAATTTTCCCTAAAAATAGATCTAGAATGCTTGTAAATTTTCTTTTAGGAATGAGATCTAGTCTATTAGATTTAAGGAAGCAAGATTTATGTAAAATAATTTCTGAAATTGATAGATCTAAACAATTTTAAAGCTGCAAACAAGTAACTGGACTGATATAGAAAAATTTGAAGGAGGAAGCATTAGAGGAATTTTGGGGTCTAAAATGGGCCTCCTAAGGAAAATAATAAAATAATATTTAAAATAATAAAATAATATTGATTAATTTTGGAGGAAGAAAGAAAAAAAATACTTTTTGTGTTCGTATTTTCGACATATCTCCTTGTGTTTTTACTCAAATTTCGATCGGCAGAGCTCGTTGGATGCGGAATTTGATTCCGCATCCAACGAGTACCCACACTGCATACTTTTGACAGACCCTGCTACCCCAAAAACAATAAATACCTGAAAAAATGTGATGGTGATGTCATCATCACATTTTTTCAGGTATTTCTTGTTTTTGGGGTAGCGGGGTCTGTCAAAAGTATGCAGTGTGGGTACTCGTTGGATGCGGAATCAAATTCCGCATTTAACGAGCTCTCCCGGTCAAAATTTGAGTAAAAACGCAATGAGATATGTCAAAAATACGAACAAAAAAAGTAGTTTTTTTAATGACAAATATGTCAATTCAACCATTATGGTTGACTTATTTTATTGAAATTCTATTGGTTCTTGAATTCCAACTCACAAAAACTTATTTTTGCACGTTTTCTTATAAGGCCCATTTTAGACCCCAAATTTCCTCTAATGAGGAAAAGAAGAGCATTTTTGCTGGAAGCCTTGAAGATCAACCATGGAGCTTTCTGGTGGAATGTCAAGGGACTATGCCTTTGAATGGTTTTGGAGAGAGTGAAGAAGCAAACTATATCAGCATCCTCTCCAAGCTAGGAACCTGCAACTAAATCAAAAGACTTGCCAAAATACTTGTGAGATCCGGTTAATACATACATAGAGATTTCAGAATAACATGCATATAAACTTATAAAACATGATGAATCTAGATCTCTAAACATGCATCAAAAAGAAAAGAGATGGCCAATAAAATTATTAACAAGCTTCTTTCCTCTCAAGATTATAATAAACTTATTATCAATCTTAGCAATGAATCCACAAACAATCAGCAATGTTGGTGGGGTCCAACAAGGCGCTCCTTCTGTAAATGTAGCCACACTTTGTTGCACCCAATGTTGATCATGTCACTGCTTGTACTTAGCATTGGATCTGTCCAATATGTCATTAACCTGTTGGTGAATGTGCTAAATGCACTCAATGAAGTTGTTTGCCTTGGAAACTTCAGACTGGATATGAGCTGAATCATCCTGAGTAGCTGCAAATGGCATGGCTACATCAATGGGACATAGCGGCTGGAATCCCAAGCCCACCTGAAAGGGGCTATGTTTGGTTGAGTTGTGGAGGGCCCGGTTATAGCTTTGTTGTACATAGGGGAGGCTCTCATCCCATGTACGTGGATTCTTTGAGTTGTACATGCACAAAATGTGTACGATCATCATGTTGACGACCTTTGTCTGGCCATCAGTTTGGGGATGGAAAGCTGTGGACTTTGCAAGCTTGGTGTTTAGCATTGACCATAGGCTAGACCAGAATGTACTAAGGAACCTACTATCCTGGTCTGAGATTATAGACTGTAGGATACCAAAGTGTACCCACACTTATTCAAAGAAGAGTTTAGCAGTGGCTTCTGCTATGATATTCTTCTTGCATGCCACCATTATGGCCATCTTTGAGAATCTGTCAATGACCACAAACACACAGTTGTTGTTGTGCTTAGTAGAAGGAAGGACTGACATGTAATCCATGGAGATGGATTCCCAAGGTCGACTAGGGGTAGGCAATGGAGTATAGAGGCCTTGCTTCTTGATGGATGATTTGGCAATGGCGCAGGCAGTGCAGGATCGGATGTACTTCCTGACATCCTGTTGAAGGTTCGGCCAATAGAAATACTTCTGCAGTACTGCCACTATTTTTTCAACCCCGAAATGCCCAGCGACCCAACTATAGTGCGCTTCCTAAATCATCTTGGCATGCTCGCTTGAAGGAACACAAAGTTGTCCCATGTGACAAAGTAGTACATCCTGGAGGTGAAATTTTGGAACTTCGTTTCCCTCCAAGAGGGTCTTGTATGTGTGGCTAAATTCTGGATTGCTCTTGTAGAGAAGCGACCAATCCGAAGTCTCATTCCTACAAGAGTTGAGCACAATCGTTATCGCCATGATTGGTGGTCAGCTGAGGTAGTCTGCAACATTATTGGTGATTCCCTTCTTATACTTGATGTTCAAATGAAACTATTGTAGATATGTGGACCACTTTTGATGGTGATCGTTCTGTAACTTCCCCAAAATGTAATGCTTCCATTGCCGGCAAGCCTGTACAATGGAATACATCTCTTTGTCATAAGTGGGATATTTGTAGACTGTGTTTGACGGTGTCTCACTATGATATGCCACTGGATGCCCTTGTTGAGTAAGGACTTCCCTAATAGCATAGTCAGAGGCATCTGTCTTGATCTCAAATGGTTGTTGCAAGTCTGGTAATGTGAGCACTCGGACACAACAGAGGCGATGTTTCAATTCTGCAAATGCCTTCTGCTGAGTTTCTAGCCAAAATAATTTTGCTTTCACTCCTCCCTTTGTGACTTGACTCAAGGGCCAAGTGATATGAGAGAATCCCAGCATGAACCTGTTGTAGAAATTAGTAAGGCCCAAAAAGCTGCGAAGCTCTGTTAGAGTAGTTGGGGCTGGTCAATCCTGAATGACTTGGATTTTGGTTGGATCCACATGTACCCCACAGTCATCAATAATGTATCCCAGATACTAAACATGGGTCATGCCAAAAGTGTACTTGTCCAAATTGGCACACAACTTGTGCTGCCGCAATGTTTGGAGGACCTATCGGATGTGGTGGGGGTTCTCTTCCCAATTCTGGCTGAAGATCAAGATGTCATCCAAGTACACTACTACAAATGAGTTGGTGAATGGCTGCAAGATGTCATCCATCAGTATCATGAAGGTTGCAAGAGCATTCGTCACCTCGAAAGGCATGACCAACCATTCGAAAAGGCCCTCCTTAGCTTTGAAGGCAGTCTTCCACACATAGGTCGGCTCAATCGATACCTGGTGATATCAAGACTTTAAGTCGATCTTGCTAAAATATTTTTCCCCTTTAAGCTGGTCCAGGAGGTCATCAGTCCGTGGGATCGGGTACCTATTCCAAACAGTGATCTTGTTTAGCGCCCAATAGTCAATACAGAGTCTCCAAGTCCCATCCTTTTTTCTATACCAACATGATCAGGATCCCACAGGGCGATGAACTTGGCCGGATGTGACCCTTCTACAGCAGCTCCTGAATTTGCCTCTTGATTTCATCATTCTCCATAATAGAGTGGCGATAGATCGATCAATAGGGCAGCGGTGCACCTGGGGTCAGATCGATGGGGTGCTTGACCTGGAAGTGGAGAGGCACCCCAATGGGTGAGTTGAATATGTCTCGGTACTCCTCCACGACCTTGTCCATTTGTTGCTGTTGTGCAGAGGGGCCCTGTCTGGAGGTTGTGGATATGATCTTATTCTTTCCCTGAGGGCGGATCATCAAGAAAACAAACTTCTCGGTTTTGGAAATGAGCTTACTGCATTTTTTTGCAGTAACCAAAGAGATAGCGATAGGGGGTGGTACCTCTAGTATCCTGTACAAATCATTTCCCAATGTAATAATAACAGCGCGAGGCCGGGACTCATACACAGCATGTCGCTTCCATTAGTATGGTTGACCTAATAATACATCACAAACATCAATACGAGCAATATCACATAATACCTCATCCATGAAGGGCTTGATGCTGTAGGGAAGGCGGCACTCCTGGCTGACGCGAAGATCTTGTCCTTGGTGAAGCCACCCAATGGTGTACGACTGCAGGTGTGCTGTGGTTGGAAAACCCAACCGCTTCATGACCTCTACTAAAATCAGGTTATTTTGGCTCCCACTATCGACGATGAATTGTAGCGGGGAACCCTTTACCCACATCTAGGAGTGGAAAAGATGCTCCTCCTCCTCTGAATCTTCCGGTTCTTCCTTTTGGATCTTCATGGTGGCAATGGTGGCGTTGGGATTTGTATCGATAATATTTTTCCCTCTGTCATTCCCCTTCTTGGGTTCAGATTTAGTGTCAGAGTATGCATCTGATTCAGAAGCCTTTATCTCAGCCACCAGTGACTGCTTAGCCCGACACTCACTTGTGTTGTGAGTAGGGCTCTTATGGAACTCGCACCACTTTCCCACTTCCTTCTTCCACTTTGCAGTGTTTCTCTTTGCTTGTGTATTTGGCAAGTTTTCTTGAGTCGCCATGCCTTGGCTATGTCCTTGGTTCTGCGGTTTGGGGGCACCTTTCCCTTGCTTCTGATTCACAGATCCAAAGTCTCACTTTTTCTGTTTGAATTTTTGCTCAATTTCAACAACATACCGATATGCCATACCAAGCGAGGAGATGTCAAGGAACTCCATTTCCTCCTGAATGTATCTATGCAGACAACTATGGTACTTCAGCATCAATTGTTTCTCTAAATCTTTGATACCCAATTTGGTGCACAGGGTATGGAACATATTCGTCAACTCATGCACATCTTGATCTCTTTGTTGCCATAGCATAGTCCATTGGATGTACTTGTCCTCATAGCTCCCCACCGAATAATATTGTCCCTTTATGGCATATCAGAAAGAATTCCAAGTGGGTACGGCTGAGAACAAAGAGGGGTTCTCCTCATCCTTTCTCTCATAGTAGGTTTCCCACCAGTCCTTGACATGGGGGTGGCTTTGAGTAGAGAAAAAGTAATCTTTTCCCGGTCAAAAAAGTCATGAACCGAGAAATATCCTTCTAATAGATTCAAACATTTATCTATGGAATCTACATCTATTCGACCATCAAATATGGGAATGTCGAAGTTTACTTGTACCTTAAAAGGGGTTGCACCTCCAGAGTGGCTGCTAGATGCAGATGCGCCGCCAGTGGGAAGTCGTTGAAGGATCTGGGCAAAGTTATCCATCATCGCGTTCCTTTGTTTTTCAAGGGCTTCCTCGAGCAACATTTTTATAGGATCTTATGCGCACTTGTCTTTATTTTTGTCCCCCATGGGTGGCTGTCGGGATTTGCAAGGATGATCTTGCAAAGGTTCAACCAAATCGAGCCCTAACTCTTTATACCCCACCCTCGTTGGGGACATGCAAAGAAGGATCGAGAAAGAGCAGATTGCTCTGATACCACTGATCTGGATTTATGCAAGAACACAACAGAATACACAAATAACCATAGAAACAAATATGCAGTGGAAATAACACTTCATTTCATTAATCAATAACTTAAACTTGTTTACATACAGAATGGAAATAAACTAGCTAGTGTTGGTAGCTTATCTCTGAGAAGAGATGTGGCGGCTACATGCCTCTGAACTATGTGTTACAATGAGGCTCGAAGGCCTATATATTATTGAGAAACAATGGAAACCCTACACATCCAAAATCCTAACCCTAGGAGGTGAAACGCCTTAATGTGGGCCCCGTTGGGTAACTTGCTACATCAATTTCTCGGGGTCGTAACTTTAGCATACTACCTCCGTTTGACGTGCATGAGACATCGTTAGAAATATCTATTTAAGTACTACATCCATAAACAACAAATATGACGTTCAAGACAAACTCATATTTGTGCGACCATTCAATGCCAAAAAAACGTCGTTTAGGGCCTCAAAACGGCTCCAGAAGTTTAGGACCCGAAAACTACCAAAAATAGTAAATTGTGCTACAATTAAGGAAACTGGAAAACTGAAAGAAATAGTGGTGGGGATCCAAGAGGAATAGGTGGGGGGCCACCAATATCCTCTTGGATCATTCCTCCCCCCTTAGGAAGCAATGGTCCCCATTGCGTTGAGTTCCTCCATGAGATGAGGAAACTTCTGTTGAACTTGGTCCCCGATGAGCCACTTTCCCTGGTGTAGAAGTTGGCCTGCTTTAACAACTCGATATAGCTGGATCTTCTGCTGGTGGGTGTTCTTGATCTGTGTGTCCATAATCTGATCAGTTGTGGCTTATTCCATGCAGTCCGGGTTTAACTCTGTTGGTGTGAGTTGTTCTACCACGTCTGATGTGTCTAGTAGAGGTGGAAAGTAGGGCCAAAGGCAGTCCACATTGAATACTGGCTGCACACCAAGGAATGGTGGAATACTGAGCTCGAAGGCACTATCCCTGACATCCTTGGTGATGGTGTGTGGCCCATATCGGAGCGGGAAAAGCTTACGGTGGGGTCCAACGAGGCGCTCCTTCTGTAAATGTAGCCACACTTTGTCGCCCACCTGGAAGTTGTGCTGCACTCAATGTTGATCATGTCACTGCTTGTACTTAGCATTGGATCTATCCAATATGTCATGACCTATTGGTGAATGTGCTGAATGCGCTCAATGAAGTTGTTTTCCTTGGAAACTTCAGACTGGATATGAGCTGAATCAACTTGAGTAGCTGTAAATGGCATGGCTACGTCAATGGGACATAGTGGCTGGAATCCCAAGCCCACCTGAAAGGGGCTGTGGTTGGTTGAGTTGTGGAGGGCCCGGTTATAGCTGTGTTGTACATATGGGAGGCTCTCATCCCATGTCTATGGATGCTTTGAGTTGTACATGCACAAAATGTGTACGATCATCTTGTTGACGACCTCTGTCTGGCCATCAATCTGGGGATGGAAAGCTGTGGACTTTGCGAGATTGGTGTCTAGCATTGACCATAGGCTAGACCAGAATGTACTAAGGAACCTGTTGTCCCGTTCTGAGATTATAGACTGTGGCATACCAAAGTGTACCCACACTCATTCAAAGAAGAGTTTAGCAGTGGCTTCTACTATGATATTCTTCTTGCAGGCCGCCATTATGGCCATCTTTGAGAAATTTTCAATGACCACAAACACATAGTCATTATTGTGCTTAGTAGAAGGAAGGCCTGACATGTAATCCATGGAGATGGATTCCCAAGGTTGACTAGGGGTAGGAAATGGAGTATAGATGCCTTGCTTCTTGATGGATGGTTTGGCAATGGCATAGGTAGTGCAGGATCGGATGTACTTCCTGACGTCCTATCGAAGGTTAGGCCAATAGAAATGATTCTGCAGTACTGCCACTATTTTCCTGACCCCGAAATGCCCACCGACCCAACTGTAGTGCGCTTCCTAAATCATCTTGTCACGCTCGCTTAAAGGAACACAAAGGTGTCCCATGTGACACAATAGTACATCTTGGAGGTGAAATTTTGGTATGTGTGGCTAAATTCTGGATCGCTCTTGTAGAGAAGCGGCCAATCAGAAGTCTCGTGCCCACAAGAGTTGAGCACGGTCATTATCGCCACAATTGGTGGTCAGCTGAGGCAGTTTGCAACATTATTGGTGCTTCCCTTGTTATACTTTATGTTCAAATGAAATTGTTGTAGATATGTGGACCACTTCTGATGGCGATCGTTCTATAACTTCCCCAAAATGTAATGCTTCCATTGTTGGCAAGCTTGTACAATGGAATACATCTCTTTGTCATAAGTGGGATATTTGTGGACTATTTTTGACAGTGTCTCATTGTGATATGCCACTGGATGCCCTTGTTGAGTAAGGACTACCCCAATAGAATAGTCATAGGCATCTGTCTCGATCTCAAATGGTTGTTACAAGTCTGGTAATGTGAGCACTGGGGCACAACAGAGGCGATGTTTCAATTCTACAAATGCCTTCTGCTGAGTTTCTGACCAAAAGAATTTTTCTTTCGCTCCTCCCTTGGTGACTTGACTCAAGGGCCAAGTGATATGAGAGAATCCCAACACGAACCTGCGGTAGAAATTAGAAAGGCCCAAAAAGCTGCAAAGCTCTGTTAGAGTAGTTGGTGCCATCCAATCTCGAATGACTTGGATCTTGGTTGGATCCATAGGTACCCCATAGTCATCAATAATGTATCCTAGATACTAAACCTGGGTCATGTTAAAACTGCACTTGTCCAAATTTGCACACAACTTGTGCTTCCGCAATGTTTGGAGGACCTGTCGGGTGTGGTGGAGGTGTTCTTCCCAAGTCTGGCTGAAGATCAGGATGTCATCCAAGTACACTACTACAAATGAGTTGGTGAATGGTCGCAATATGTCATCCATCAGTCTCATGAAGGTTGCAGGAGCATTCATCAGCTCGAAAGGCATGACCAACCATTCAAAAAGGCCCTCCTTGGCTTTGAAGGCAATCTTCCACACATCGGTCGGCTCGATCGGTACCTGGTGATACCCGGACTTTAAGTCGATCTTGATAAAATATTTTTCCCCTTTAAGCTGGTCTAGGAGGTCATTAGTGCATGGGATTGGGTACCTATTCCAGACAATGATCTTGTTCAGCACCCAATAGTCAATACAGAGTCTCCAAGTCCCATCCTTTTTCTGTACCAACACGGTCGGGCTCCCACAGGACGATGAACTTGGCCGGATGTGACCCTTCTGCAGCAACTCCTGAATTTGCCTCTTGATTTCATCATTCTCTAGAACAAAGCGATAATATATCGGTCCATTGGGTAGCGGCACACCTGGGGTCAGATCGATGGGGTGCTTGACCTGACAGTCGAGAGGCACCCCAGTGGGTGAGGTGAATATGTCCCGGTACTCCTCCATGACCTTGTCCATTTGTTGTTGTCGTGCAGAAAGGGCCTATCTGGAGGTTATGGCCATGATATTCTTCTTTCCCTGAGGGTAAATCATCAAGAAAACAAACTTCCCAGTTTTGGAAATGAGCTTACTCCATTCTTTAGCAATAACCAAAGAGATAGCGGTAGGGGGTGATACCTCTTGTATCCTGTACAAATCATTTCCCAACGTAATAATAACAGTGCGAGGCCGGGACTCATACACAGCATGTCGATTCCATAAGTATGGTTGACCTAATAATACAACACAAACATCAAGAGGAGCAATATCACATAATACCTCATTGGTGAAGGGCTTGATGCTATAGGTAAGGCGGCACTGCTAGCTAACGTGAAGATCTCATCCTTGGTGAAGCCACCCAATGGTGTACGGCTGTGGGTGTGTTGTGGTTGGAAAACCCAAATGCTTCACAACCTCTACTGAAATCAAGTTATTTTGGCTCCCACTGTCGACAATGAACTGTAGCGAGGAACCCTTTACCCACATCTAGGAGTGGAAAAGATGCTCCTCCTCCTCTGAATCTTCCGGTTCTTCCTTTTGGATCTTTGTGGTGGCAATGGTGACGTCGGGCTCTGCATCGATAATATTCTTCCCTCTTTCATTCCCCTTCTCAGGTTCAGATTCAATGTCAAAGTATGCAGCTGATTCAGAAGCCTTTATCTCAGACATCGGTGACTGCTTAGCCCAACACTCACTTGTTTTGTGAGTGGGGCCCTTATGGAACTCGCACCACTTTCCTTCTTCCTTCTTTGGCTTTGTAGTGTTGCTCTTTTCTTATAGCTTTGGAAAGTTTTCTTGATTTTCCATGCCTTGGTTGTGTCCTTGGTTCTGCGGTTTGGGGGCACCTTTCCCTTGCTTCTGATTCGCGGATCCAAAGTCTCGCTTTTTTTGTTTGAATTTTTGCTCAATTTTGGCAGCATACCAATATGCCGTACCAAGCGAGGAGATGTCAAGGAACTCCATTTCCTTTGGAATGTATCTTTGCAGACACCTGCAGTACTTTAGCACCAAATGTTTCTCTGAATCTTTGATACCCAACTTGGGGTGCAGGGTATGGAATAGATTCATTAGCTCATGCACATCTTGATCTCTTTGTTGCCACAGCGTAGTCCATTGGATGTACTTGTCCTCATACCTCCCCACCGAATAATATTGTCCCTTTATGGAATCTTAGAAATAATTCCAGGTGGGTATGGTTGAGAATAGAGAGGGTTCCTCCTCATCCTTTTGCTCACAGTAGGTTTCCCACTAGTCCTTGACATGGGGGGCGGCTTTGAGGAGAGAAAAAGTAATCTTTTCCCGGTTAGAAAAGTCATGAACTGAGAAATATCCT
Source organism: Pseudotsuga menziesii (assembly GCA_001517045.1). Lineage (NCBI taxonomy): Eukaryota > Viridiplantae > Streptophyta > Pinopsida > Pinales > Pinaceae > Pseudotsuga > Pseudotsuga menziesii. Next base: position 109,778 of record LPNX010024403.1, on the reverse strand, counting down.
TCTAATAGATTCAACCATTTATCTACAGTGTTTGCATCTATTTGACCATCAAATATGGGAATGTCAAAGTTTACTTGTACCTTAAAAGGGGTTGCACCTCTAGAGTGGCTGCTAGATGCAGATGCGCCGCCAATGGGAAGTCGTTGAAGGATCAGGGCGAAGTTTTCCATCATCGCATTCCTTTGTTTTTCAAGGGCCTCCTCGAGAAACATTTTGATAGGATCTTTTATGCCCTCATATTTCTTTTCATCCCCCATGGGTGGCCATCAGGATTTGCGAGACTGATCTTACGAGGGTTCAACCAGATCGAGCCCTAACTCTTTATACCCCGCCCTCGTTGGGGACATGCAAAGAAGGATCGAGAAAGAGCAAATTGCTCTGATACCACTGATTCGTATTTATGCAGGAATGCAAAAGAATACACAAATAACCATAGAAACAAATATGTAGTGGAAATAACACTTCATTTCATTAATCAATAACTGAAACTTGTTTACGTACAGAATGGAAATAAACTAGCTAGAGTGCTGGTAGCTTATCTTTGAGAAGAGATGTGGGGACTACATGCCTCTGAACTCTATGTGACAATGAGGCTCGAAGGCCTATATATTATTGAGAAACAATGGAAACCCTACACATCCAAAAACCTAACCCTAGGAGGTGAAACGCCTTAATGTGGGCCCCGTTGGGTAACTTGGTACATCAATTTCCCAGGGTCATAACTTTAGCATACTACCTCCATTTGACATGCATGATACATCGTTAGAAAGATCTGTTTAAGGACTACATCCATAAACAAAAAACATCAAGTTTGGAATGGACTCATATTTTCCCAACCATTCGATGCCAAAAAATCATCGTTTAGGGCCTCAAAACGGTTCTGGAAGTTTAGGACCCGAAAACTGCCAAAAATAGTAAATTGTGATACAATTAAGGAAACTGGAAAACTAAAAGAAACAGTGGTGGGGATCCAAGAGGAATAAGTGGGTGGCCACCAATATCCTCCTAGATCACGACCACTCCAACTTTTGAGGTATTGAGTGAAAAAATCGGAAAGTATAAGTCGTTTATTCAACAGCCAATAATAACCAATGGAAAAACCACCCTGGGCTGATCGGATTGACAAATAAAGTCTATGAGACCGTATATTTTACAGACACTAATATGCTAGAACATTTATTACAACTCCCCCAAGGGGGCATGAACATGTGATATGGTACAACAAAGTTTCCCAGAAGCAAGACTGAAGATCTTCTGAAGTCCGAACAAGTTATCCTTGTCCAGTTCACCTGGCTTACTTGATAAAAAACCACTAAGTACAACTCAGGAGGTAACAGGGTGGAACGTTGTAGTGACATAGCTGGTTGTGAGGAAAGATTCTGATAAAGATAATTATTTCTTGTGTTTCAATCCCTACAACTGTACTTGTTTATAAATGAATATGAATATGATGAATGCTTGAATGGGATGTATTTGATGCAGATGTATATTTCAGGAGTGATGTATATGTGTATGTAATTTTATTTCAATGAATTTTCTAAGTTGTTCTATATCTATATCAGACGGATTCGTTGTGGCATGAATGCTCAAAATCAGTTTTAGACTTAGAAGTTTTCATTAGCAGATTGAAATTCCGTATATTTAACCTTTCTGCAACTTCCTTCCCGCAACTTGCAGGATGCAGCATGCAGGATGCGGGATGCAGAAAATTTCTTTGGACATTTCGATCTCTGTATTTTTTCTTCCTCATTTTCCTTTCTGCAACTTGTGAGATGCGGGATGTGGAATGTGGAAAAGTCATTTTGTGCAATCTGCTTTCCGCAAATTCCTTTCCCCATTTTTTTCCACAATTTTCCTTTCCGCATTTTGCGGGATGCGGAAATTAATTATGGTAAATTTCTACTTCCGCAACTTTGATCTCCGCAACGACCATTCCACATGTAGGATGCGAGACGTGGGGTGTGAGAGTGCAATTTTATATGTTTCTGATTCCATGAGTGAAGCTCTCTGCACCATTGATTTTCTGCGGGATGATTCTCCACCGTTCGATCTCTCTGCAATTAAGGAAGATAAAGAGTAATACACGATCTGGATCAGAATGTTAGCAGGAGAAATTATTGTTTGGGTAGATATTTAAAGAAAAAAAAGAATCGAGAATCATCATACAAATGCATAATCAGAGATAGGTAACTCAGGTAGAATATTTTGGTTTTGTTCTCTCCTCTGGGGTGGGAGGGGACATGACATTATCCTTCAATCAATGAGGCTAACTGGGCTTCCTCCTTCAATTAGGGAGGATAATTGTGCTTCCTCCTTCAATCAAGGGAAAATTCTGGCGTGAACTGACTATCATAAGTGAACCTAATAGCTAACTGATTGTTGTCTCACCTAACAAACAGTTAAGTTGAGTTGTAAAGGTGCCTCCATCATGCAGTTGTCTATTTTGGGATGATTGGGATGAACTGGAGTGAATGAATGCACCCCTAACCACTTCTGATAACTAGTGTCAATTCAGTTAACTTCATCGGAGCTAATTGGACTTAGTGATGTGCTACCACCTATTTATTGGCATGCATTGACATGTGTCTAAGTTACATTCAATTAGACTCGGTCATCTATTATGCATTCTTTTACTGATTATACAGAGCTGCAAACTCCCATTGCAGTATCATTACATCATTTCATGTGTAATTTGTAATTGAATCACTTATGAGTTTATGCTTTGTCCCAAGATTGTTGTGACATAATTAATATGGTATCAGATCCACGACGGGATGAAGCTCTATTCTTCAAAAACATGATTTTTTACGGATCTTGCATGCAAAATTGAGTAAAAGCTCAAATTCCAACACTGCACCAGAAGCAGAAGGTTTACCACTTAATACCCCAAGTTAAGGAATTGTTGATCAAGCTTTCTTGATAAATTATGCTGGGTGTGATGAAAACCTGAAATGTGCAGGCTTTCCAACCTTACGGTGACTTTTTTGTGTTGATTGCAGGATTTTTTACAAGTTCACTGCATTTGCTACAACAGAAGTATGGCATCTTCTGTAGAGCTTCTAACTCCATTCAATTACCACCAATGGAAAGGAGATATGGAGATCCAGCTATGTGCTAAAGGACTCTACAGAGTCACTATGAACATGGAGGAAGAGCCTAACCATGTTGTAGACAAGGCTATATTCTTTAACAAAATGGATAAATCTTTTGGATTTTTGTGTCTCTCCATCTCTAAGGACCTTTTATTCCATCTCTCGGGATTGAAGACTTTGAAAGAAATTTGGGACCAACTTGCCTCTCTGTATGACAAACAGGATGATTTGAGGATTTATCAGTTGGAGAATGAATTGATTTCTCTTCAACCTAGAAATTTTGAGACTCTCAATGACTTCTTCACAAAATTCAATTATCTAGTCCTATAGTTGAAGCAGTGTGAGGTTAAGAAGGAGGATGATCAGCTCATCCTTTGCATTCTCTCAAAACTTGGTGTGGACTACTTTGTATTTTTTTCCACTTTCCATTTCGGGAAGCTCACAACCCGTGGATGGAAGATGCCTTCTCTCAATGCCTTTATTGAGTCCCTAACAAATGAGCATGACAAACTTGTTCAGATGGGGATCATTCGATCCTCAAAATATCAAGCCCTATTTGCTTCGGGGCCCAAATATTCAAATGGGAGAGGGAAAGAGAATCAAAAGAGTAAATTTGATGCACTGAAGCCTAAAGAAAAGAACCAATAGCATGAAGAGCCTTCCGGCTCAAAGAAACACAAGAACAAAGGAAACCAAGGAAAAGAGAAAGTCAAGTGTTCATATTGCGGGAAGGTCTTCCACCCTAAACATGAATGCATGGAAAATAATCTTGATGATATGACTTCTCTCCTCGAGAGAAACAATATCAATCTTCTGGAGAGTAGTCGGAAGATATATCACCAAGATCGGGATACCCAGCAAGAAAGAGGACATGCTCTCATGGAAAGCACGTCGAAGCCCAAAGCTCTGATCATAGACTCTGGAGCTTCAAATCACATGATGTAAAGCAAAGATTCCTTCTCTTTTTTAGACACTAAAAAGATCATTCCCATCCACATGGGAGATTATTCTACCATCATTTCGAAAGGACAAGGTACAGTAAATCTTGAACATGGCAGTTTTTTCAATGTTCTATATGTATCCTCCTTGGCCTCCAACCTCCTGAATGTATATAAAATGAATCATAACGGAGTTCCCAAGAGAGTAACCTTCAGCCCCAATGATGTAGAAATCATAGATATTGCATACGGGAAACTTGTTGCAAAAGGCTTAGCAAACCATCATGCAAAAGCCTATGAGTTTTCCCAGTTTTTGGCAGATGCAAAGCCCACCGCTCTTCTGACTCATGGAAATGAGATTAGTAGACTATGGCATGAGATATTTGGTCATTCAAATTTCAATTACTTGCATCAAATTCATAAAAATTTCATGGTTGAAGGCCTCCCAGTAATCAAAGCTACCACCGGAGTTTGCAGAGGTTGTATTGTTGGCAAACACCTTGAGCACAAGTTTGATCGGGGGAAGGAAAGTCGTGCATCAAGTATCTTGGGGATGATTCATTCTGATATCAGAAAACTGATTCCCACCACATAAATGAATGGATATCAGTATGTACTCACCTTCATAGATGATATTTCTATATACACTTGGATTTTCTTCATCAAGAAAAAATCTGAAGTTTTGGAGAAATTTGTTGAGTTGAAAGCACTAGTTGAGAATGCCTCTAGGAGAAAGATTAAATATTTTAGATATGATAATGGAGGGGAATATACCAGTAATGAATTTCTATGAATATTTTCATACAGTGGGATCAAGATCCAACATTCCATTCCCTACACTCCTCAGCAAAATGTTGTAGCGGAAAGGAAAAACTGCTCTCTCAAGGAGATGACCACATGCATGCTAGAAGAAAAAGGATTGGCTGAAAATTTGTGGGATGAGGCCATGAAAGTTTTTGAACACATTCATAACATATTAACTCACTCCTATTTGAAATTAAAAACACCTTTCGAATCCTATTTTGGACACAAATCGGATGTGTCAAATTTCAGGGTGTTTGGGTCCACTACATGGGCCCGAATTCCGCATGACAAGAGGAAGGCTTTGCAACTACAAAGTGTTGAATGTTTGTTCATTGGATATACAGAATAATATAATGGATTCAAGATTCTGAATATCATAACAAAGCAAATTTTCATTTAAATAAGTGTCCGATTTGAAGAGCCTCCCCAAAAGGTAGAACTAGTCAAGGAGAAATCTGCTGAAATTCCCTCCGGTTCTGCTCATTATTCGGATGATGAAATTGGGAGTGATGGCTCTGATTTTGATGATATGATGTCTGATATAAGTTAGAAACAAATATCAGGATCATAATCATATTCTTAATTGTAAAAACATCTCCCAACTTTGGCCAAGAAGACACTCTCTTCCATCGGGGAAAACATTGGAAATCCTGCTGATCCAAGAAGAACCCGGTCTGATTTTCAAAGAGAAGGTATTGCTCTCTATTTAATGATGAATTACTGTCCAAGACCTGTTATTTAATGATTGGTTGAGATACTAATCCCTACTACCATGCTTGGAAATATCCGAGATGGAAAGCTTCTATTGACGAAGAGTTTTATTCTCTTTGGAAAAATGCTACTTGGGAGCTAGTTTCTCTTCCACCTGGGAGGAAATTAGTTCAATGCAGGTGGGTGTTTCAAAAAAAGGTTGCTGCTGATGGAAAAAACTGAAAATATAAGGAAATTATGGTTTCAAAATGGTTCTCCCAGTACCAAGGTGTGGACTATCATGAGACCTTTGCACCGGTGGCAAAGATGGACTCCATCTGCCTAGTTTTGGCCATTGCGGCATCCAAGCACTAGGAGGTGCATCATATGGATGTCAATAGTTCCTTTATACATGGAGAACTTCATGAGTAGATATATATGAAGCAGACCAAGAGGTACACATCATATACTTCTTTGGTTTTCAATTTTCAGAAATCATTATATGGGTTGAAACAGGCCCCAAGATCATGGTATGCCAAGATGGATGCATTTATGCTTTCACAAAACTTCCAAAGGTGTAAATCTAATCCGAATGTGTATATACATGATGGTAATTTAATTATAATTTTTTAATATGTTAATTATATTTTGATTACAGGAAGCACACTTGCTTCCATTTCTTTCATAAAAACTACTCTTCATGATGCATTTGAGATGAGCGATTTGGGGCTCTTGAAGCAATTTATGGGGCTTGAAATCTCCCAAGATTGTTGTGACAGAATTAATACTTTGATGGGATAATGGAAAATCAGTATAAATACATATCATACATATTAATTAATTCTAACATGGCTGAATGTAATGCTTCCCCGTTCCCTTTCCTCTCATGGATCATCCTTGAAGAGGGAAAAAACACTCCAGCCATGGATTGCACTATCTACCGCCAGTTGATTGGTAGCTTGCTTTACTTGACAGATTCATGGCCTGATATTTGTTATGCTATGAATGTTGTATCGATATACATGAAGCATCCTCATTAATTGCATTGCAAGGCAGCCAAGAGGATCCTTCAGTACATTCAGGGCACAAGATGCTATGCCATTCACTATGTTGCAGATTCTAAGCTAGAGTTGGTTGGTTACACAGATTCAGATTGGGAAGGGGATTCCATAGATCGAAAGTCCACTTTTGGGTATGTATTTATGTTTGCTGGTGCCCCATTTTCTGGTATAGAAAAAATCAGGCTGCAATTTCATTGTCTTCAGCAGAGGCCAAGTACAGGGGAGTTGTGAATGTTTGCATCCAAGTTGTTTGGTTGCAAGGCATTCTTTCAGAGTTTCATATTGGTAGTACTTTTTCCACAGTCATATTTTGTGACAATAAAAGTGCTATTAATATCTCCATATATCCAATTACCGGGAAGAGGACCAAACATGTTGTGATACACATGCACTAAATCAAGGAGTTGGTGCATGACAGGACCATTGTTCAGCAATACTGCCCTAGATATGAGAAAATTGTAGATATCTTCACCAAGAGCTTTGCAGAGAAAATTTTCACTTACCTTCATTCACTATTGGGGGTGAGTTCATCAGGGTGATTAGTTTACTTCTTTAGTGTTCATCTTGAGGGGCGGGTTTCCCACTGGGTTTTCCCTCTTTCCTCACTTAGCTTTATTTTTTAGCATTGTTAGAGTTACATTTTTGTACAGGGTGACCTATGGCCTTTGTTGTCGAGGCCCTAGAATTTCATGCATTTTATTTTTACTCCTCCTGAGTATAGCTTAACGGGGGGTGTTGGAGTCATTTACCCAATATACACATTTATTTGGTCAATTTTTTCATAATTACCCACTATCCTAAGTTTAATTGACTTAATTGGCATCAGATGAGCACACCATGACATCAACATGAGCACACCCATGCCTTCCTTCAATCAAGGAGTGATCTAGGAGGATCCAAAAGGCAAAAATTTTGAAGTCATCCGATCTCAGAAAAACTAACGTCATATCGAAGGGCTCATCGAGACGATTCCAACGGCGTTCGTTTCACATCAAATGGACTCCGTATGAGAAAGTTATCGCGTTCTGCTGTATTGATGAAACAGACAAATTTGGCAAAATGGGGGTGCCACGTGGCACCACTGGTAGGGTGACACGTGGAATACATATAGTACGAAAGGATGACATGGAAGTTGTATGGACAGATAGGTGGTAGTATGGTCCAATCAGGATGCAACACGTGTCATGTACGGATGATGAGGTGGTAATTTAGTCAGCAGTACGGACCAATCTGAATGTGACACATGTCAGTACGGAGGTGACTACGCAACTTAGTTGGTAGTATAGTAGATGAGTTGGAAGCTGACTGGGAGTTGAGGTGGACCAATTTGGAACTGCCACATGGCATCACTGGATTGGCCAATATTGATTGAAGTTCACCAAAATGTTGTTGCTCCGCCGGTTTCGAACTCTTGACCTCCCATACCCTGTCTCTCCACCTTTACCAACTATGTTGGTAGTGTTCCTTGTATAATGTATGGAAATGAATTTATTTAAAGTGGCATTTCGAGCCCCAAAGGATCTGGGGCTTAGCCCCGACCTTGGTTCTTCCTCCAATGTGACCGGGAGCTCCGACCAGCACGACTAGAGCCCGCGCTCTATTTCAGCACATGTCGAATTACAAACTATAGAAAATGGGTTATAAGTGGGTCTAAAAACAAGTTACGTTATAAAAAAATTGTTTAAAAAAAAAACCATATTGTGGGTTCAATGAACCATGTGGTTTTGGGGGAAAATAATTTTATTGTAATATTCTAAAAATATAAAATGTGGTTGGCATAGTTGTAACTATGTCAACTACATAATTTAAGAAGAGCCTAACCAAGTGTGGGGAGTTGGAACCATATGCCTTCTTGGGAAAAATTTGTTGTAACCAAAGATAACATGAGGAAAATGTGAAGAGGGGCAAGTCATGTCTATATAAGCCCCCTTAGTTTCCATTTTCCACTCATGCTTTGGAGTAGAGACTTTGTAGCTAAAGGAGAGAAGGGAGATTGCGTAGCTCTACAAGAGGAAGGTACGAGTGTTTATACTCGTTTTACACCGTCTTCAGGCTTCGGAGTTGCTGGAAGTAGTCTTGTTGTGATTTGGGTAGAAATTATCTTCCTGACCATCGTCGCCAAGGTATCATTGTATCATTTCCATGTATTTTTCCTTCATGCTGAGATTATAGATCGGCCCTCCTATTGAGAAGCAAGCCTGAAGACGTAGTCCATCCTGGACGAACTCCGTTATGAATTTTTTGTCTTTATGTGTGTATTGTCTATGCTATTTGGTTCTCTTCTTATGTATTTGTGAGCTTCATTCATGCTCTTTATGCAATTCATGTTAACGTCATAGAGTAGCAAAGATCTTGTTTTCGGATCATGTGGTATCAGAGAAGGACTATTTGAAGTTGGATTGTGAGTGTGGATGCTCACGAGGGATAAACTGCAAGCTGGTGAGGGTACATTAAAGCCTTACAATTCCAAGATCGAACGTGCACACTGAAGGAGGAAGATGGATGCTAATGATTCCTGCATCGATATGGAGGCAAACTTCCACAAGGTCTTCTACATGATGGCCGACAAGGTAGACAAGTTGTTTGCAGACTATGAAGAATGCATGGCAAAAGAAAGAAAAGGCAATGAAGTAAAGAAGGAAGACAAAGAAGTGAAGGACGAAGGAAATGCTTCAGTTAACCAAGGAGGAGGTGGCAAAGAGCCTCCTAAGCCTCCCTCTTCACCTTTAGCTTCAAGAACAAGTTCAAGTGCTTCTTCCTCATCTCATTCTTAGCATTCCAAGGTTCCTCACAAAGATCCTCAAAAGAAGCCCTTATTGAAGCTCGATGTGAAGTTTGATTTGCCCATGTTCAATGGGGAAGCGAATGCACAGAAGTTAAACAATTGGATAAGGCAAATTGAGGTCTATTTCCGAGTCTAGCAGATCAAAGAAGAAGATGTGAAGATTCAGTTGGCTTCACTTTGTCTAACAGGCACCGCACTTGTATGGTGGGAAAGCAAGCTTCATCAAGGTAGCAAACAAATGGGTAGTCTTCTCTCATCGTGGTTTTCTTTCATTTCTGCTTTACGTAAGCAATTTTATCCGTTGGGTTATGTTCAAAAGGATATGATGGATTGGAAAATTTTTAGACAAGGAAACAGTCAGAGTGTTCAGAATTTTACTGAAGAATTTAGAAAGAAAGCTTTAGAGTTGAATATTTCTTTGGATTCTCTTGACACTCTTTTGAAGTACATTGTTGCTCTTCATCATTATCTATGCCATACTTTGTTGTTGTTGAATCCTACTAGTGTGGATGAAGTAAGTGTTCAGGATACTCATCTTGAGAGCAAGGGGAAGCATTTGCAAGAATACCATCCGAAGAAGCCTTTCAAGCCCAACAACAACCACAAGTCCAAGAAGAAAGACAAGAGCAAGAAGACAGCTACTGCCAAGAAGGAAGGAGGAAAGCTCCATTACAAACATTGTGACACTGATGGGCATGATGAAGAAATTTGTTGGAAGTTGCATCCTGAACAGAAGCCAAAGCATTATGGAGGCAAAAAGAAGAAAAATACCATTGCAACAGAGCAACGAGATTTGGGTTTCGACTCAGGTGACGAAACCATGATTACAGCCGTGGGAATGCAAGGTAACAAAACTCCTCATACTGGTTCAAGTTCCACTCATGTTTCTAAAGAAAATGATAAAAGAAGAAGTGAGTTGTTTCACATTAGAGTTGTGTCTAAGCATACAAAAATTGAAACATTATTTGATCCGGGTTCTCAAGTAAATTTGATCTCCGAATCAGTTGTTAAGAATTTGGGCATACAGACTAAACCTCACCTCAAGCCTTATCCTCTTGGATGGGTATGTGATAATGCTAAGCTACATGTGACTAAGAAAGGTTAAGGTTTGCTATTGCTTCAAAGTTGATCGATGAGATGGACTTAGATGTTGTTCCTCTTGACATCTACAGTATCGTATTGGGAATCCCATACTTGTATGATCGAAAAACAGTATTCTTCCGTCATGAGAACAAGTACCATCTCACCAAAAATGGGGTGGAGTACATTGTGACAGCTCACAGTATGAAGGCTAACACCACTCTTGTTAGTGCAGGACAGATGAAACGGCTTATCGACACTAATAAGAGATACATGCTCATGGTTGTGAGAGCAAAAGATGTTGAAGCATCCGATGCTTTCAAAGGTTGTGATCCTTCTCATAAAAAGGATATGAATGATATTGTGGCTAACTATGATGAAATATTTTTGGAACCTACAGGTTTGCCTCCCAAAAGGGAGATTCAACATGAGATTCATCTCCAGCAGGATGCCCCTCTTCCTAATGTGGGCATGTACAGGTTGTCCGCAGTTGAAATGGCAGAGATTAAGAAGCAGGTTCAAGACTTGTTGGACCAAGGAGTGATCAGACCCAGCTCCTCTCCATGTGGTTCGCCGATTGTGTTGGTGATGAAGAAATATGGCACATGGAGGATGTGCATTGACTATCGGGCTCTCAACAAGATCACGATCAAGAATTGATACCCGCTTCCTTGCATAGATGACTTGCTCGACCAATTGAAAGATATTGTGTTCTTTACCAAGTTGGATTTACGCAGTGGCTACCACCAGATCAGAATTGCAGAAAGTGATGTGTGGGAGACGACCTTCAAGACCAATCAAGTTCTATTTGAGTGGTTGGTGATTCCCTTTGGGCTTTGCAATGCACCTGCAACCTTCATGCAGGTAATGAATGATGTTTTCTAGCCATTCTTAGATGATTTTGTCATTGTATACTTAGATGATATATTGGTCTTTAGAAAAACTTGGGAAGCACATGTGGGGCATGTAAAGCAAGTATTAGATACTTTGAAAAAGGAGAAATTGTATGTAAAATTGTCAAAGTGTGAATTTGGAAAAACTTCATTAGTTTACTTGGGTCATATTGTAGGAGGTGGAAATTTAAAAATTGATCCTTCAAAAGTTGATGTAATTGTCAATTGGCCTAAGCCTACTAACACTAATGAAGTGAGAAGCTTTTTAGGAGCTATTCAATATTGGAGAAGGTTCATTCAGAACTTCTCATACATAGAATCTCCTTTGCATGCTTTAACAAGTGTAAAGAAAGCCTTCCAGTGGGGAGGTAAGCAGCAGAAAGCCTTCGACACATTGAAGAGAAAGATCAGAACCACCCCAGTCCTAGCCTTGCTTGATTTGCAACAACCATTTGAGATAGAGAGAGATGCCAGTAGATATGCCATGGGGGTAGTATTGATGCAGCACCGTAAGCCTATTTTCTACCATTCAGAGACTTTTACTCAAGCAGTGATCAACTACCCCACCTATGACAAAGAGTTGTATGCTTTGGTTCAGAGTGTCAAGAAGTGGAAACACCTACTTGATGGATAAGGAGACGATCATCCATACCGATCATCAGCCCTTGCAGTATCTCCAGTCCCAGACTAAGCTCCAGCAAGCTCTTCATTTCAGGTGGATGGGATTCCTTCAACAATTCCATCTAGTGATCAAGTACAAGAAGGGTACTAGTAACAAAGTGGCATATATGCTCTCTAGACCTCCTATTGTTGCATCTATTGTTTTGAAAAATGCTTCTTTGTCCCATGAAAGTTATATTGAGCAGTATGCTACTGATGATGATTTCAAGGAGATTTATGAGAAGCTAACCAATGGCACACAGTTGGAAGACTACTATTTGCAGGGAAATTTGCTCTATCATTTGGGCAAGTTATGTGTTCCTATTAGTGAAAGAGTCCATGTAATACGAGAAGCTCATACTTCTCTTGTATCAGGGCATTTTGGGGTAGGTAAGACTTTGGCTCATTTGCAAAGACTTGTGTATTGGCTTCGCATGAAATACATTGTAACAAAATATGTAAAGGGGTGTGTGATGTGCTATACTTGTAAGCCCACTAATAGAAAATTGGGGCTGTACTCACCACTTCCTGTTCCTTCCCATCCTTGGGAAAGCATTTCCATGGATTTTGTGGGGGGTTTTCCTATGTCTAGGAGGGGTCATGACTACTTGTATGTGGTCGTGGATAGGTTTAGCAAGATGTGTATTCTTATGCCATGTAAAAAGCAAGTCACTGCAGAGCAGGCTGCTTCTCTCTTCTTTCAACATGTATGGGTTCACTTTCGACTTCCTGCGTCCATTGTCTCGGATCGGGACTCCCAATTCCTTGGAGAGTTTTGGACAAAGTTATGGTGTATGATGGACACCAAGCTGAAGAGGAGTAATGCTTTCCATCCACATACCAACGGACAGAAAGAGGTAGTCAACAGGACAGTTTTCCATTTGCTTTGAGGCTATTGCAACAAGCATCCTAAGCTATGGGATGAACAGATCCAGTATGTGCAGCATGTCTACAACAAGGCTATGCATTATTCCACTCAGAGCTCGCCATTTGAGACATGCTTTGGGTACTTTCCAAAGACTCCATTGGACTTGACTTATGGGAGAGAGGTTGGTTCAAGCACTTCTAAGGATGAGGACAAAGCCCACAGGTTCATTTAGAGAGTTCAACAGGTACATCAAGCAGTGCAAGAGTAGTTGGAGAAGAGTCAAGCCCAGTACAAGGCTCACCATGACAAGCATAGATTTTATCATCAATTTCAGGTAGGAGATCAAGTGTGGCTTTACATCAGCAAGGAGAGGATGAAAGGAGAAGGCAAGAAGCTCAAGCCTATTAGATATGGTCCCTTCACCATCTTGGAGAAGATTGGGACAAATTCTTTTCGCTTAGAGCTACCGCCATACATGCAGATCTACTCAGTGGTGAATGTGGAGAACTTGAAACTCTATGAGCCTCCCATGATCATGGATGAAAGGGAGAATGTCTCATTTCCATCAGTTGATGAATTTTCTTATGATTAAATGGATGAGCTAAAGGAATATGTCATCTTGGATAGAAGGATAAGGACTTCTCGTAGAGGTGATATTGAGTATCTTCGAGTGGGCATCAAAGGCACTCATCCAAGCAAATCCAAGTGGATCGAGAAGGAGAAAGTTAGGGAGAAATTCCCTCACCTATCTGTTGATTAGCAAAGGCTTTTGGAGGCCAAAAGCTTCTCAGTGGGGAGGAATGATCCTCGAGGATCCAAGAAGGAAAATTTTTTGAAGTCCTCCAATCTCAGCAAAAACTGGCGTCAGATCGAAGGGCTTGTCGAGACGATTCCAACGGCATTTGTTTCACCTCAAACGGACTCTGTATGAGAAATTTATCATGTTCTGTTGTATTGATGAAACAGGCAAATTTGGCAAAATGGGGGTGCCACGTGGCACCATTGGCAGGGTGACACGTGGCATCCATACAGTATGAACGAATGACATGGAAGTTGTATGGATAGACAAATGGTAGTACGGTCCAATCAGGATGCAACACGTGTCATGTACAGACGATGAGGTGGCAATCTAGTCAGCAGTACGGACCAATCTGAATGCAACACGTGTCAGTACGGAGGTGACTGCACAACTTAATTGGCAGTATGGCAGATGAGTTAGCAAGTGACTAGGAATTGAGGTGGACCAATCCGAAACTGCCACGTGGTAGCACCAGATTGGCCAATATTGATTGAAGTTCACCAAAATGTTGTTGCTCCGCCAGTTTCGAACTCCTGACCTCCCATACCCTGTCTCTGCGCCTTTACCAACTGCGTTGGTAGTGTTCCTTGTATAATGTGTGGAAATGAATTTATTTAAAGTGGTGTTTTGAGCCCCAAAGGAGCCAAGGCTTAGCCTCGACCTTGGTTATTCCTCCAACGTGACTGGGAGCTTAGACTAGCACGGGAGCCCGCGCTCTATTTCAGCACATGTCGAATTACAAACTATAGAAAATGGGTTATAAGTGGGTCTAAAAACAACTTATATTATAACAAATTTGTTTTTAAAAAAAAACATATTGTGGGTTCAATGAACCATGTGGTTTTGGGGGAAAATAATTTTATTGTAATATTCTAAAAATATAAAATGTGGTTGGCATAGTTGTATCTATGTCAACTACATAATTTAAGAAGAGCCTAACCAAGTGTGGGGAGTTGGAACCATATGCCTTCTTGGGAAAAATTTGTTGTAACCAAAGAGAACATGAGGAAAATGTGAAGAGGGGCAAGTCATGGCTATATAAGCCCCCTTAGTTGCCATTTGCCACTCATGCTTTGGAGTGGAGACTTTGTAGCTAAAGGAGAGAAGGGAGTTTGCGTAGCTCTGCAGGATGAAGGTACGAGTGTTTATACTCGTTTTACACCGTCTTCAGGCTTCAGAGTTGCTGGAAGAAGTCTTGTTGTGATTTGGGCAGCGGTTCTCTTCCTAACCATCGTCGCCAAGGTATCATTGTATCATTGCCATGTATTTTTCCTTCATGCTGAGATTATAGATCGGCCCTCCTATTGAGAAGTAGGCCCAGAGACATAGTCCATCCTGAACAAACTCTGTTATCAATTTGTTGTCTTTATGTGCGTATTGTCTATGTTGTTTGGTTCTCTTCTTATGAATTTGTGAGCTTCATTCATGCTCTTTATGCAATTCATGTTAATGTCATAGAGTAGCAAAGATCTTGTTTTCGGATCAAGGAGGCCAACTAATCCTTCTCCTTCAATTAGGGAGTCTAATTGGGCTTCCTCCTTCAATCAGGGAGGCTAACTAGGCTTCCTCCTTCAATCAAGGAGCAATTCTAGGGTGAACTAAGTGTCATAAGTGCACCTAATATCTAAATGATTGTTGTTTCACCTAACAATCACTTAAGCTAAATTGTAAAGGCACCTCCATCATGCACTTGTCTATTTTAGGCTGATTGGGATGAACTGGAGTGAATGAATTCGCCCCCAACCACTTATGATGACTAGTATCACTTCAATTAACTTCATCAGAGCTAATTGGAGTTAGTGATGTGCTATCACCTACTGATTGGCATGCAGCGACATGTGTCTGAGTTACATTCAGTTAGACTAAGTTATCTATTGCAGTCTGATTTAGTTAGGACCCAGTGAGAGTTAGTTATGGCCATATTAGTGGTTAACTAAGTGTGTCATGTGTTGCTAACATTCAGTTAAGATACACCCATCCATGCAATTCGAATGACCTCCTAGAAAATTTGAGTTGGCTTGTAATTCATGCATTATGCATGACATTGTATTGTATTATTCATTCTTTTACTGATTATACAGAGCTGCAACCTCCTATTGCAGTACCGTTACATCACTTCATGTGTAATTTGTCACTGAATCACTTGTGAGTTTATACTTTGTCCCAAGATTGTATGTGATAGAATTAATAGTTAGCATTCTATCCTCTACTGCTTGGAAATCCATAGGTTCTCCTCTACTTATTCCATCCACCGATTAGATACTGTCTTTAAATCGAAGACCTACAACACCTTTAGGGATCCTTCCTCATTTTCCTATTACATTGGAAGGAAAAACTGTCTATATCGATGTTATGGTAGTCCAAGGTCCCTTAGATTTTAATCTTCTCCTTGGGCAAGATTATGTTTACGCCATGAAAGTTGTAGTTTCCACACTCTTTTGAGTGATGCATTTTCCGCATGATGAGAATATTGTGACCGTTGATCAGCCTTCCTTTGTTAAACCTGGTCATCATATGAGTCCTAGTCATCAAACTTCCCTAAATGTCCCACATGTTCTTGTGGTTCATTCCCTTTATTCTAGTTAGCTTCTTCCCATCATAGGTAAAATGGGAGGCATGGTTTTAGCCTCTGGACATCATACTAGAGTTAAGTCGCTAGCTTATTATGTAAGGGGGAAACCCACCAACATCTAGACATCATGTTGGTTTAGAACTGTTAGTGAGCATAGTTCCCTTTCTATGTCAAGCTCGTTAAAAAATGAAATGAATGCTATGAGAATAGTTCCCATCCTATGTCAAGCTCGTTAAAAAATGAACTAGACACTTGTGAGCATAGTTCCTATTCTATGCTAATCTCATTAAAAAATGAAACGGATGTCCTCAAGCATAGTTATTCTCTGTTTCAAGCTTGCGTAAAAATTAAACATGTCCCTGCAAACATAGTTACTTTCTATTTCAAGCTTGTGTAGAAATGAAACAGGTCCCCATAAGCATAGTTACATTCTGTTTCATGCTTGTGTAAAAATGAAACAGGTCCCCACAAGCATAGTTAATTTTTGTTTCAAGCTTGTGTAAAAATGAAACAGGTTACCTTGAGTAGTGTTTATTCTTGGTTTCAAGCTCGTAAAAAAATAAAACTAACCTTGAGCAAAATTCCTTTTTCGTGTCAAGCTCGTTAAAAAATGAAACGGGTCCTTCCATTGTGTCAAGACTCAATATTTGAACCTTCATTTTATCTGCTTGTAAAGGAGACGAAATGAATCTTGGGGGGCATGTACCCTACCTCTTTATGTTGGATTTGTCTACTTGACAGTTATATTGGGGGAAAGTACCAACCACTGGACATCATGTTGGGAAATCACCCGTCAATGGAGCCATTTTGAGCATACTTTCTTTTAGTTCTGAGCTCGTTAAACCATGAAATGACCTTTTGAGCATAGTTATTTCTCTGTTCCAAGCTCGTTAAAAAATGAAGCAAGTCCCCTGAGCATTATTTCAACTAATATTCGAGCTCGTTAAAAACAGTAAGATGGTGTTGAGCTTACTTTTCATTTTTCGTGCTCTGTTTAAAACATGAAAAGTTGTTTGAGCTTACTTTTCACTTTTTCATGTTTGGATTCAAACATGAAAAAGGTTCTATGCGTCTTTTATACCTTTGACATGCTCATTAAAATCTTAGTGAAGAGGTATCGAGTGTACTTTTATTATTTTTCAGAATGTTAAAATTGGATTATGAAAAAAGAACCCTAATAGATTCCTCTTTAAGCTCTTTTCGGACTCTTAAAATGTGAAAATATTCCCAAGTGAACTTGTCCTTTTCATGCTCATAAAAGGATCTGAAGAGTCATCTCCCTGGTGATAGTTTACCCCTTACGAAAAAGGTATACTCCAGCCAATCATGAAAAGAAGAGTTCTCCTGGGGATTAGTTTATACTTTTTCAGGCCTCGGGGACTAAATTTATGAAAAATTCCACCCTGGAGTCTTCTTAGTCATTTCAGACTCTCTAAACATGAAACGATGAAGTAGTTTGCTTTCATCAGACTCACGAAATTAAATGATGAAGGACCCTTTCTGGGAATGAACCCATCCTTTCTCAGGTTCATAAAACATATGAGAATGGACTCCTCGCTTGATGAGATATAACGAGTGTTTGTTACCCTCTTTGAACTCATAAAAACGAAAAAGAGGAACTCATTCTTCATGATGGGGAAATTAATGAAAGAGTTTGTATTTTGTTATGGTAGTACGTAGTCACTCTTGAACATGGCACTCATTCACATATGCATTCAGCACTTGGGTAATTCATTTTTCTTCAATTCTTGTTGATTCCTTGAGTCTTCTTACCTTCCTTGAGTTGTCTAAGAATACTCTTGCCATTAGTTGCATTGGGGGATGGGCATCAGTCTCATCGAAGTCAATATTGCCAATTCATTCCATGCCCATGTTCAAGAGAAAATTGGTTATCCCTATCTGCAGTCAATTTACCTTCTATCATGTTGGTCATATCTGAGCTAGTCTTGTACATTACTCTACTGCCTGTTTTAATCTAAAACATATTTGATCGTGTTTTGTGTCGATGATGGGGGTTTCATCATGGCCCTCCTTGGACGAGTCTATTCCTGTCGACTTCAACATCCCATCCCGGGATTAGAATTAGAAACAAAGACAAGTACCTTGGACTTGCATTCCTTAATGGCAGGTTACCTCGCTTTCAACATGAGTTTACATCATTGACTCTTGATTGAAATATCCCATCGAGTGTTCAAATCCAGGTCCTTTATTCATGATTCAATGGTATGTACTATGATACCTTAGGTATCATTGACATCAATGGTGATTTCCCTTGCACTTGTTAATAGTTTATATCATTTACTGGTAATCAAGTGTTCTCTACCATATTCAACGTCAAGACATTGTAATCATATGGTTAGATTCGTATCATTGCGGGTTCAGCTTGAAGAACCTGGGTCATTTGATATTTTTCCTAGGTTGTGATGGAGTTTGTTTTGAGTCATATTACATGGATCCACTTTGTATTGGTCGTGGTTGTTTTATCATCTCATCATGGATCTACACTTGTGTCTAGTAGCCATGATTGTGTTTAGTCAGTCTCTACTATCATGGATCTGTATTGTATTGGTCAGCAGCCATGTTATGAGTCATATGATATTTGATTTAGTTGTACTGTAGCAGATTCCATCCAACATCCTTGCCTTTGATTTCTTCACTTTGCAAAGCATTCACCAATCGCAATCCTCTAACTTCATGCTATGGGTGGAATTATATTACACCAAAATCTCGTCATGTTGATCCATGTATTAACCCCATTCCTAATCCCTAAAGTTATATCTTCTAAGGTTGATTGATACTGAGGTTGTTTCTACCTTTTTTCCTTCTTTAGTAAGTTCGGCGCTCTTTACCTTCATGCTAGAAGCGTCTACAATGCTCTTTCTCCTAAATAAAGGTGTGTCAGTGCCCTTTCCCTTGATTGTAGGTGTGTTGATGGTGCTCTTTCCCCTTTTGTAAGGTGTGTTGGTGCTCTTTCCCTTCATGAAAGGTGCACCAGTGGTGTTTTGAGGGAAAAACATGAAGGTTCGAGACCCTTCTCGAAGGTGGATGAGCTGGAGGTTCATCCCTATTATCTAGCTAATGTGGCATTCGGTTCCTAACCTATGGGGAAGATCCCTTTGACCCATCCTCCTAATCCTCAACCTACTCTATCCCTTTATCCTTATAAATAAAACCTACTCTCCATTTTGAGGGGAGGAAGGACTATGGTACTATTATGATGGTGGAATTTCTATGTGATCCCTATCATCCTTTAGGAGGATTAATAGCTTTCTTTGGAGGCTTGGCTTGGATTGTTGGATGGAAGATTGCAGCGTTAAGGCTAGGTTGTAATTTTCTTTCCTATGTAATTATATGTATCTCCTTGATTACAATAATACAAATCTCTTTCCATAAATGTTATTGTGTTGATAATGTTTAGAGCTCTCTTCCTTAATGTTAGCTTCGATCAATTCATGTTTGGATACGCATGTGCTATTTGATTGTTTCCACTTTCTCTACATGGTTTTGCATCTAAATATCTGAAGGTTCTGGATCTTGGATCAACAAAGAGAGAAGAGGATTTGCATATTTCAAGTAAGTCATCTATCTGATTAACTTGCATATTCTATTTGATCTAGGAAAGTATATTTTATTGTGTACTTGATCTGTTCTAGATCCACTTGGACTAGGGAGATCTGGATTGAGTCTGCTTGAGTAAATTTATCCGGTAACACATATACATAAACAAGAGTCGTGTGGTGGCAATGTCCATGACATTGCCACATTATTTTTTGAGAAGGGAAAATGTGATAGGAAGAGTAAGACAAGAGCATTTTGGAGGAGCATTTTAGCTAAAAAAACACTGCTAAAGATGTGAGAAAAATTTTATTACATAACATAATAGCATAAAACTGCGAAATAAAGGGTAATAAAACTATGCCATTAGACATTGGCAATCATGAATCAACTGTGGCAATATAGTTCTATTTGCAAAAAACATAACATTGCAGAATTGCAAGAGTTAAATATAGGGAAATACTCGTTGGATATGTAAATGTAAATGGACTTTCGCATCCAAACACTTATGATTTGGTTTTCAAGTTTTAAAGTACCATAAAGATAATTGAAAAATGTATTGTATTACTATAATGATAAAGGTGAAGATTAAATTGTATATAGTTTGGCCAAAAATTATATATAAATAATTCAAAATATCTTATAATTACTATAATAATAAAGATGAAGATGAAAATGAAAAATATATATAATTTCACGATAACCATGTATAACTAATCTAAATCATCACATAACCAGGAATAATGATAAATTAAATATACATGGTAGGTAGATATTATTATATTAGAGCTTTATTGTATCGTTCAAAACATGGGATGTTGATAAATTTCCACCAACAACCTTTACAATAAAAAAAAATAATAATACAATGTGACCATGGAAATGTTTGCTCATCTTGAGATGTTTGTCATCACAACATCTAGGCTCTCCCTATGGTATTCCTATAGTTCTAATAACATTTGGCAATAGATCCACATTTTTCTTCTCACATCTTGGTTTAAGCATGGTTCACATGTGTTTTACCACCATTAGAACAAATAGAAATGAAAATTTTTACAATAGTAAAAAGACAATAAATTTCATACATAATTTCGATGTGTTCCTAAATAAAGCAAACATGTAAAGTTTGATTTGGTTTTCGAAAGAAACTAAAATACCTTTCCAAAGATGGGTTTATAATGATAACGAAGATATACATCATGTATCTATATATAATTTATGAGCATAGGAATAATATTTCAAAACAAATCAAATAATTTATGTTTTTCTCTTAAAGTTCTATCGACCAAATTTTCCCTTAACATTCTATAGACCACTACCACTACCATTACCACCATTACCATTACTGCCACCACAACTAAAAACCATCACCACCACCATTTTTTTATATTTTCATTTCCATGAATATTTGTATTACAAAATATCAAATCTCAATAGGTTATATTAGTTTTTTTATTTGAGTATGCATTCCAAAATGTCAAGATTTAATCTATTTAATTGGAAGATGAAGATGATAGCACGTTCACTTTTACCTCAGATGTTGTTGTAAGAATAAAATGATATAGATTTTTATAGTAAAGACTTTATGTAACAATATGTCAAAGAGTTGCAAACTGCACGAAGAAGTGTTTAGGTCTTATGGAGACTGAAAACACTCATGCACATCCACAAGTTATGCGAGCAACAAGGGTCGTCAACTTTGTATGTATTCAAAGGGAGATGCTGGTTAAAAATTCAATTTGAAATAGAAGTTGCGTTGGGTATCTTCGTTATCAACAACTCTTCTCTTGGGTGTATATGTACTCTTCTCTTGACTGTATATGTTATGCATAAACTAATATTATATCATATGTATGAGCACTTTTATCAATATCGAGAAAGCATGCATCTATTCAACAACATTTTTTATAAAGTTCATTGCAACTATTTTTTTAAATGGTAATACCAGAAAATACATAACCCCTTTTGACAAGGGATATACTTACGAAAAAAAGTCAAAAGAACATACTACAATTATTATTATTATTTTCACTAGTAGTATTATTGTAATTTTATTATAATATTTATTGATTTTTGTGTGTTAATTATTAATTATGCATATTTAGTATATTGTTTATTTATACCTTTTACTTAAAAATAATTAAATTCATTTTTTATAATATTAAAAGTTTGCATTATTTATTATGTTCTTTTTTATTATATATATAATTTTAAAAAAATCATAACTAATAACAACGCTTATAAATTATATTATACATTTTAAAATTAATTATATATTGTGAAATTAATAATACTTATATATTTCAAAATTATTAATACTGAACTTTAAAAAAAATGAAGAATTAATTGAAAGTCAAACCAATTTAATTGCTTTATAACAATCTTTAGCATGCATATGAAATGCGCATTTCATTATAAGTTTTTAGGCACAATATAAACCATATACATTTTGCTTAACTATATACATGCATTAACAAAACTACAACATAGATTTTTCTTCGTCATCATAATTGTCCCAACGTTATGTATCAGTTTCAATGGCGGTATAATTTGTGGGAAAAATGGTGGTATCATTTGTGCAGAAAATCATTGTTGTATTGTTCTATTAAGCTTTTGATGATTTCGATTTATTTTGATCTATGTTCTTTAAGCTATTCTGGATTGTTTGGTTAAGAAATTAAGAGGTCTTCGCAAAATTAAGACTTCTTCGCAATGGATTCCTACAATTTGCAAAATATACACCAGATAGAGTTCATCATATGTTCCTCAAATGGATTTCAGTTATTTAAGAAATTGATTTTTCACTTACCCTCTTCGAAGACGAGTGCAACAATACTTTCAGATAATTCTCCAACAAACTGTAATTCATCCCATACAAAGTGAAAACCATGAAAGAAACTATTAATAGAAGATTGTCCATGAAAAAAATGATTACGTGTTGTGAATTACCCATCATTGCTCCATGCATCTTGCAAACCATTTGAGAAAACGATGTTTCTCCCAAAATGTTTCAACACCAAAATTTTGGATTATTCATTTTCAATAAATCTACATCTTATACAATTGAAGAGTAACCATACAACCTTATTTCCATGAAAAATATGTATTTTCCACCATGTGACCGTATATGATACTATAAGATAAAATTAGAGTGATATATATATTCAAATCCATCTCAACGTCCAGTTTTTTAATGTTTTTTTCATATCCCTCTCCATGCAAATTTAATCAGAATAAATTTGACATAAAATCGGTATTGGCAATACTAAAACTATTCACTACCTACGTCTTTAACAATAGTATAGTCATACTGCGTTGCATTCTTCAATTTATCAATAAAAAAACTATGCAAGTCCATTGTGTCAGTCAAATTGTTGAAAGAAGAATACAAATTGATTAGTGTTCATAAGACGGAACTAACTTGTTAAAATCCTCTTTTCTATTTTTTTTATTTGTTCTTGATTTCAACTTACTAGCAAGTATTAAATATCTTGGATAAATTTTGGAGGCCTCGAGGCTGAAAAGCAAGTTTTTCCATTTGGCACCATGAATTTGTTACTGTTTTGTAGCAGCTCTCGCTTATTTGCATAGAAACACAGTTGTAAGGTTTCATATATGCAATGATTTAAAAGAGAACAATGTTTAACAAAGGAAACTTACTCTAAAATCCTTTGTAACAACAACGTAAAAGCTAAAATTAGGAGTGACATCATGGAACAAGATACAGGTGTTGTAGTAGGTGATGCTACCCGCATGGAGCATGCTACAACATGTTCTTCTCCCCGTGGATATAAAAACAGGTATAAATATATATCATATTATACATTTGCACAGTCACTTTTAAATATCTAAAGAAAAAGAAAATCATAAATAAAATTATTTATCCTAGCTCATGCAACCTCTAGGTGGTTCGTGGTATCTGCAAATATATGTCTTGGTGTGTATGGGAAAATTTACTCTAACCATTGCCAAACAATTGTCATCACTTAAAAATTTTGAAGCAATTTATGAACCGGAATGAACCTAAAATGATGGAATTGAGTAAAATTGTTGGAATTTCAGACTGATGATAGCTTTCGTCTGACCATTACAATAAACAAATTAACATCCTAGAAATTTAGCAAACCGATTTACCTACAAAAAAAACATGGATCCTATAGGTTATACATGTTTCTAAAAAACATCATACATGTTCACCGACCCATTATAGAAAATGGTGAGTTGGACAGTGGATTCATTTCCCATAAGATTTGGATGGTAGATATGCTCAAAAGAAAACATAAGGTCGACATGATCATGAGGAGCCTGAAGCAAAATAGTATAGATAAAAGTGAGAGGTGAATATAACTACCAATACAAGATTTTTCAAAGATTACACTATTTTGTTTGGATGTAGGGTTTGAACCGCGATTGGTTCTTTGGGAAAACAGTGCGTTCATGATGCTTGATTGTAATCTCACATATCACATAGGGTTACCAATAATACACATAGAAACATATAAACATAACAGATACAAGAGACAAGAATACATAAGGAAGTAACAGATTATATTATAACATGAGGGTCCATACATATGAAAAAAATGAACCAAGTTCTCATCTGGCTCAAGAGCCTAATATATATGATTACAAAAAGTTACAATTAACTACCTATCAGTTCGATCAACCGACATGAATTTATGCGGCCGACCTAATCTCCAATTAGTCGGCTATTCGACTAGTCGGTTCACTGACTAGCTCCTCCAACATCTCCCCCAGGAACAAAATATTTCTTCGTCCCGAAGAAACATAAGAGGTACTCAATAGTGTATTGTTTATGGTAGTTACTTCCACTATGGTTTGTCTTCATGGGATGTGTAGTTGGATGGTTGGTCATTTCTGCAGACATACTTCCACAATGGCTTCTACTGTAATGGCCAGTTAGTGCTAAAACTCTGACCAGTTCTATAGAAATTTTTGGATGTCGATAGTCAAGGTTGTGATGCTTGACAGAGTTGACATCTTCTCCTAGATGGATAGGTCTGTGATGCTTTCCATGTCGGGCCCCATAGATTGATCCTTTTCTTCTGTTGTTTCCAATAGTCTCTTCATCTATGGACAGATTGTGTCCAGCCTGTTGAGAGTTGGTAGTGCTTGTTGTACCCACTGATGTGCTTGTTTTTCTAGTGTCTGTAATATGGTTGTTTCCAACACAATTTGGTATTGTATTCTACTTCTCATTGTTTCTTCGATGCCTCGCCCCTTTTCTAGCACTTGGATTTCCTCACGAGTCTGGTGGGTCTGCTGAAATACTTGTCCATAGTAGGTAGGACAATCATGGAGTACTTCTTCTGTGATGATTGACTCTTCTAAGTGGTCCTGCAGTACCTTGTGAGCTTCAGAGAATGTTGTATACTGCTGCCTTAATAGTCTGGATGTTTCTTCCTTTTGCTCTGCTTTTGTGTTTTGTAGATGTGTTTGTAGGGTCGACACCACACTTTCAAATAATTGATATGCTTTTTCCAGTGGCTTGTCGATGTCATCCTCTATTGGTCCCGGTATTACTGTTTGGACTAGACTTCTGCATTTTGACAGGAATTCGGTTTTCTCTTTCTTAGTGTTGTCGAGTTGCTCTTGTCTAGTCTTGCTTCTTTTTGTTGCTTCTGTGGCGAGAGTTTCTAAGAGTTGACCCAACTCTCTATCTCTCAATTTCATCATGTCAACTGCAGTAGTCGATCCTGGTTGGGTGAGGTGGATCACTATCGGCCTTTGTTATTTGTGTTGTTCCTTTTTCTTTTCTCTTCCTTTTGTGTCTATATTGGTCTTCCTATTGTTCTGCCTATGGTTTATTTTCAGACAGCTGATTTCCCAGTTGCTGATCTTTGTCGGGCTAAACTTTATTGGTTGGGGGAGTTTCTGTTTGCACCTATTGAGTGGAGCTTGTATCTCGGTGTGTATCTCGGGGAGTTGCAACAGGTGGTTCAGGATTTGGTAAAGGGTCTGGATTGGGGGGTGGTGATGGAGATGGTGAATGGTCTGGTGTAATTGATGTGGTCAGGATGTTTTTAGTCGACAGAGGATATTCGACTTCTGGTGGTGAGTTGGCTGGGTCACTAGATAATAGGTTGTCGATCACCTGGTTGATTGCTAAAATATGCTCCTGGTTATCTTCTTCCACGTCTCTTCTTGGTTCATTGGTTGGTAACGGATGGGAAATATCTGATGGGGAAAAGGATGAAGTGCAGCTTATGATAATTTGAGATGTCTTGTCAGGGTTCCTTAAGAATATGGATTTGATAGTTCCCACAAATCTTGGTTTCTGGGGTATTTGGCATATCTGATGTGAGAGGGTCTGGTGTTCTAAGCGAGACTTGATTAACGAACATTTTGTGGCAATTTTTTGAGCAGATACAAATAATTCAGGGATCTTTTCAATGAATTCCTGGAAGTCACCATCGTGGTCAAACTGTTCTCTTAGCATCTCTAGCATAGCATTATTACAGATGTTGACAGGGCTTATGGTGTGTAGTTGTGGGGTATCTTCTTGTGTGATCTGGGTTGGGGATGGGTGTGGAGGGATAGAGACTAAGTCAACAATATTCTCATCGACTACAGGGTTTGTAGTTTTTATCTTTTTGGTCTTCCTTGTTTCACTCCTGCGTCGAAAAACTGCTTAAACTGTGTCTCCACTGATATTTTGTTTGATGCATCATCTTCTATGATGTCGACAGTAGTAGCCAACAGTTCTTCTTCATCTTCGGATTCAGAAAGGATAAGCTGATGCTTCCCCTTCCCTTTTTCCTGATTTGTCTTTTTTTTCCTTGCAGCTGTTATTTTCTTTAAGTTTTCTTTTGTCATAACATACTCTGGATTATCTGATTCCATGTCTTCTTCTATCTCTTCTCCTCCCTCCTGTTAATGATTCGGGATGATACTTTGTTATGTCAGTACAGCCACCTGATGTTTAGCCGATGCACTTTTGATTTGGAGAGGTTGTGGAACAATCATCTGTTGGAGCTTGCTGGTATCCTCTATTGGTATATCCTCCGACATGAAAGTACTGATATGTAAGTATAGTTCATAGTCCTCCTCTTTTTCTTGGTAGGTCAAGGGTTCTTCAATTTGTTGATTTATTTCTTTAGCCCTTGCTAGTATTGACAACTTGCTATTGGATTGTCAAGCTAATTCTTGGAAAATCTCCCCGACTGTTGGATAATAGTCGAGAGGTTTTGCTTTTGCTTTCGCCCCCTACGTGTACCAGACTGTAGTGTGGTTGAGCTCTAGTTGAATATGTGCAGTTTTTGGTAGACTTCTTCGGATGTTCTAAGGCACCCTCCATCTATTTGTCTGGACTTTTAGAGTCTGGAACTAGTTTTCCAGCGGTACTTTTCCATTTTCTAGTTCTTTCAGTGTTTCATTCTATGAAAATGGTTTGAACCTCCATATGTGACATTTTCTAGGTTCTTGGAACTGCTTATCTCTGACTAGACATAAGTGGTACATGGCTATCCAAATTATCAGTGATGGGAACCTGATAATTCCAGCCCAATCCTGGCATTTTGCACATGTGGCCTTAAGCATGTTGGCGACATAATGAGCCTAGCGGTAAATTTTCCCTGTGTCTGCTATTGTGTCGACTGCTTCCAACATTTCTAGCTTCAAATCACTCACTCTGCCTGTGGGGGTGAGTCATGTCGCTATGATTTTGGCAACTATCTACGGTGTCTGGGCTTGTATTTGACTGATCATTAGCCCTTTCGAGTTCTTCCCTGATGATGTGCATGCTAGTCATTCTACTATCCCATCTTTTATGTCGATAGGAACAGGGTCTCCCTAGTTTGAGAGATCAGTAAGCTTGTATATGACTTTGCCAAAAAATTATACTTGTCTGTCGAAGTAGAATTTTCTATTGTGGTACCGACTGATGATAAATTTTACAGCGGTTTCTTTTGTCCTGCCGAAACTCGCCATGAAAGGTGTATTCATGTAACTCATAATGGGGTTGTGGCATATTTTCTTCTTTTCTTGTGTCATTTTCTTGTCTACATAGGCCCAATCTTTGATTTATGCCCATGTCTTTTCCCATGTAGTTTCATGTACCTTTGCGTTCTTAATATTTCTCAATCTCCTGACAAGTGGGGTTTCAACGGATTCTAATTCTTTTGTTTTGGCAGCTGAGGCTCTGGTTTTCTTGGGGGTCATTTTGTCAGTCCCTTGGTCAGATTTTTTTACAAGGTTTTTGCTCTCAAATTTCTGAATACTTGGTTGCTCTATTTCTTCAAAATGCAGTAATGAATTTCTTTTTGGTGTGGTATTTATAGGTAGAGCAGATGGTGATTTTGTCGATGGGGGTATTAATGGAGAAAATGATGGTTCAGGACAGTCTATTGAAGTCGCGTTTAATGCGTTCTGGACTTGGCACTCCCTCTGACCATAGTCATGAAGGCTTGATTTGACCTTTGGAGTCGTCTGTCGATGTCGATCCTGAGGGTGATCGATGATGGCTTGTCGATGGTAGGGATGTCGTTTGTTGAAGTGCGGTCTACTATGTCTTTCGAACTTTCCTGTCATTTTGGTTTGTGATTGATGGATCTTTTTGTTATTTTTGGGTTTTTTAGATTTTTATAGGTTCTTCTAGGAAGTTATGGTCCATTTTTTTTTTATAGTTTTGGTACCGTTTTAGTCGGGCACCATTAACAAGTTTTCAAAATACTATGCCTTGTAACGTTCTTAGTTGGACTGATCCATTGGTATGAATTTCTTTGACAATGTAAGGTCCCATCCATCCTCTGTGTAAATTTTTAGGTTTTCCTTTCACTCGACTGTTATACAGCATAGCAAGATCTCCTACCGACAAATTTTTGTTTTTGATATTTCGATCATGCCAAGCCTTCTGCTACTGCTTTTGAATTTATTGATGTTGTATAGCGAGTAGTTGATGTTCTTATATCTTTCCTAGTTGCATCAGTCAGTCCTTCCTACCTTCTTTGACATTGATGTGTAAGATATCTACTATCATAGGTCCTTGTTGTCGAAAATGTAGTCGAATGATGGATTCTTGGCCATAGACAAGTCGAAACGGTGTTTGGTCTGTCGATCGTTTGTATGTTGTCCTGTAAGCCCATAACACTGTAGGATTTTCTCATCCTAATCGTCCTTGTTGGTGTTGCAAATTTTTGTTAAACCCCTTGTTAATGTTTTGTTGAATGCCTCTATTGCTCAATTTGACTAAGGGTGATAATTTATACTGCGTCGATGGTCGATTTTGAATTGGACTGTTAGTGCTTTTATGGTTTTGTTAATGAAGTGTGACCCTTGGTCACTGATTAAGGTTAGTGGGCATCCAAATCTAATAATTATGTTTTCATAGATGAACTTAGCAGCTACCTCACTAGAACAAGTTTCAATAGGTTCTGCCTCTGCCCATTTGGTTACATATTCTACTGCAATTATTATACATCTTGCACTTGTTCTTTTTGTTGGTATTGGGAATGGTCCTATGAAATCAATGGCCCAAATTTTAAATTTCAAGCTTGGGTTTATTAATATCAAGGGAATTTCTATACTAGGCAGAGGTCGACCCAGTCGTTGGCTTCGGTCGCATTGGCTAACAAACTTTTTACAGTCCTTGTACAGTGTCAGCCACCATAGCCCTGACTGTTGGATTTTCTTGGCAGTTGTATCTACTTGGAAATGTCCTCCCACCAATCCATAGTGTGCTTCATGCATGATATTTTCTCTCTCGTGTTCTAATACACATCACTGGAGGATTTCATCTAAGCCCATTTTATATAAGAATCTGTTTATGAGGTTGTATGGTGTAGCCTTCATAGCTAAGATTTGTTTCTTTTTCATGCTCATGCCCTCTAGTGCTTGACCATTTTCTAAGAATTGAGCTATTTCCTCCAATTCTGCCGGGACAGCGTCTATTCGGAATAAGTGTGCATCCGATAGGTCATCTTCGCTTCTTGTCGGGTCCTCTCCTGTGTCGATTCTTGAAAAGTGGTCAGGTCCAACATTTAGTTTTCCTAGTCTAACAATGACTTCAAATTCAAATTCTTGTAATAGTAGTAGCCAACGAAAAATCCTCCCATGGTGCAAAGGTTTGTTTACGAGTTATTTCAATGCTTGGTGGTCATTATAGAAGATAAAGGGGTTGACTAGTAGGTAATGTCACTACTTTTGTAGCACAAAGACCATTCCTAATGCTTCCCTCTCTGTTGTCGAACAGTTTATTTCTACCTTGTTTAGTTTTATACTGCTATATACTATAGGGTAGTCCATTCCATCGTCCCCTGGTTGTGTTAACATCGTGCCTATTGCTACGCCTGATGCGTCGATATGTACATGGAATTTGATCAACCAATTGAGGAATCTAAGGATAGGTGCCTCAACTAGTTTCCTTTTTAATGTGTCAAATGATATATTACATTCTTCTGTCCAGTCAAACTCCTGATCTTCTCTTAATAGCTCTTCTAATGAATAGGTCATATTTGAGTAGTATCTAATAAATTTTTGGTAATATCCAGTGTGTCCCAGCAATACCTTGACCTGTTTTGGATTCACTCGTGGTTTCAAGTCGAGGATAATCATTATCTTTGCAAATTTGACCTTGATTCCTTCTTTGCATACAATGTGCCCTATTAGTATTCCTATAGGGGTTAAGAAGATGCATTTCCTTATGTTGAGAGACAACTGGATTTGTCGGCATCATTCTAGCATGAGACTTATCCATTTGCAGTGATATTTCAACATGGATTAGATTGTCCAATCATCGAAATATATTGCCATCGTTTTGTAGATATATTCTTCAATTTTTTTACAACAATTCTCGAAAATACTGCAGGTGCATTTTTAAGACCAAAACACATAACTTTGTAGGAGAATAATCCGAATTCACATACGAATGTAGTATTTTCTGATCTTATTTGGCTATTGGTACTTGGTTATACCCTGAGAATCCATCTGTAAATGAGTAGAATTCATGCCCTGCAACTTCATTTAATATTTCATCTGCATATGGTGTTGGGAATGGGTCTGTTAGACTGACTTTGTTTAGTTCTCTGAAGTCGACACAAATCCTAAGTTTTGTCGGGTCACGTTTCTTTGGTTTGACGACCATCAGGATTGCCCATTTTGACTGGTCGATAGGGTAGATAGTTCCTATTGTGAGCATATTATCGATCTCTTTCTTGACTATCTCTTTGTATTTATGAGATAATTTGTATGGCCTTTTCTTTACAGGTCGGGCATCAGGCTTGATGTCGATCTTCATTTTTCCCATTTCATGGAATAGCCCCTTGAGATCTTTATAGTTTCTAGCAAAGACATCCTGGAATTCTTTCAATAGGTTTACTATTTCAGTCATTTTCTCTTCACTCCAGTAATCGCCATTTTTTGCCATTTTTGGCCATTCATCATTTGATATGTCAAACACTTTAGTTTTAACTTTGGCATCCAACCATTCTGGTGTTTTTGCTTCATTGATTGGTCAACTCCCTTCTTTGAACTATGAGAATGTAGCAGGGAAATATGTTGCGGTCATTGGATCGGTATCTTCTTTGTCAGTTGTGTCGACTTTAAGTATTGTTCGAATTGGTTTTGTTGTTTCTAAGTGATACGATTTCCATCGAAATATTTTCCTTCCAGATTTTCATTTTCCATTTGCAGTCTTGTTGACTGTGGTATTATATTGGTTTATATGTTATTGCATGATATTTTTGGTTGGTCATGGTTTGGTATTAGACTGTTGCATGATATTTTAGGTTGGTCATGGTTTGGTATTAAACTGTTGTCTTTAGTTGGTTCTATGAATGCTTTTATCTGCTTTGCAGTTTCGACTAGTTTTTTTTTTGGGTATATAACTAAAGTCCTTGATAATGTTTTCTCTAAGTTCATTCCATTGGAACATTTTGCCTTGTGCTTCTTCCATTTTATACCATTTATTTGGTAATTTGGCTAGCATCGAAGGAAAAAGGTGTGGCCATGTACGTTTGTCTTTATAACCAATTATTCTCCATTCTCTTTCGCATGTTCTTATGTGCTCCTCTAGGTCTTGCCCTTGGATGAAAAAAGGTATTTGTCAATGTTTGGTTAGCTTCCTTCCTCTGAATCTTTCTATGAATGTGCTATGAAGTAAGTCGAATTTGTTGTCCAAGTCTGCAATCTTGATTGATGGGTATCCCACCATCGAGCAGCTTGGCCTGTAAAGGTTTCTACCAGGGTTTGTAGTCTACCATGTTCACCTATTTTCTTAGAGACTTGTTCTATATGCAGAACTAGGGATTCTCTTTCTTTATACCTTGGGATTTGTCTGATACTTATATATGTTTGGGTTAGGGTAGGGTATTCCCTAGTTTTATTTTCGAATATTTTTGGAATGATGGATACTAAGAAACATTGATGGACTGGTTTCTTCTGTATAACTTGAATGGTCCAACAAACCCTTGCTTGGGTCTCATATTTTTCAACTTCCCAATCGTATAGCTCTGCATCCGAATTATATCCCACTGAGTCTTGGTTTCCTAAGTGAACATCACCATAGATATTGGGTTCAGTGTAGTCTTCATTATTTTGAATTTGATATAATTGTTGAATGTCGACTTCTTCATCAATGGGTTCTATCCAAGGTTCTCCTTGGGAAGAATGAATAGGGACTATGACTTTCTATCCATTCCCTTTTAATTTTATCCTTTCTTTGTCTAGAGATATTGATGCTTTCATTTTTCTTCCCCATGGTCGACCTACCAAGGCTAGGAAGGAGATGGATCCTTCTTTAGGGTCGATAATTTCAAAGTTGAATTTAGTCGATATTACTTTTATCACCGTATCGACATTTCTCCAAACCCCAATGGGTTCGATCAGTCCTTGGTCGGCTAACTTAAGGTATATGCCTGACTCATATAGTCGAGGTCTACCCATTTGCTCCCAAGTGTCACGAGTCATAATATTTGTGAACAAAAGTAGAGTACAACTTGGCGAACATGGTATCCTTCGATTTCTAGATCGACAAGTGGCTCGGCATCGCTCTTGTATTTTTGGTTTATACTGCATATATTTTTGGTTTGTTTTTCTGTATTATTATTGTGCTTTATATTATACAATAAGTCAATGAATTGAGATACTGATTTAGCATCCTGTACTAAGCGTATTAATTCTTTAACTGTGTTTTGTCAATTGTCGTAGACTTCTTCTTGCCTTGCAAATTCTTTAAACATATCCATCGCGTCATTATATAATTGTTTTTGTTTAGCCAGGTTACGATAATAATTCTTTTCTTTGATTTTACTTATACATGGATTATCATTTCCAATTTTTGTCCCTTACCGAGATACTATGTGCAGGTTCTTTGTATTCATCACATCATGTTTTTGAACACACGACAAGACATTAACATTTTTCTTCTTATTAATCTTTTCGAGCATGGTGGGACAATCCTCTAATGAGTGATCGCCCACACCACAGCTAGTACAAAACTTTAGATCAGTTCTATTCTTGTATGGATAGTTTGCATAGAGATGGCCTTCTTTGTAGCATGTAAAGCACTAGATGGGCCGTCGTGGTTGATCATCGTGATTTCCAGAAAATCATCCTCGACCTCCATATCCTTAACGACGGTTGTCGAAACAATGCTCATATTGACCGCCCTCATATCTTTGATTGTTTGGATCATTTTGATCATTGCTTCTCTAGGTGTTATCATTATTCTATTGGACTGCATTCATGTGGTAGACTACTTGGTAATTTTGTCTATTCTTTAAATTTAGGTGGCAGTCGGTCGTTGCGTGACTTTTTACTTCACAAATTGCACACCAAGATGCTTTGCCATTTTTCATGTTATATGGGCAATATTTCGTTGTATGTTCTCCATGTTCTTGGAAAATGTTGCAGAATAATTTCCTATGAACAAACCGAACGTCCTGTCGACTTATGTCTTGTCGAAAGTTATCTTTAGTGTGTCCAGCTGTGGAGCATTTTTTGCACCAAACATCATGATTCTTGAGGTTCAGCTCTTTCAAATATTTTTACATGATTTCTAGTTGTTCTTCCAGTCTAGTACCAATGAGATATGCTGGGAATATTCATCCATCTCTACTTGCAGAGCATTGGTAAGTGCGTCTTCATATGTTTTAAACATCTCCAAGCTTATGTGTCGCTGGATTTTCTGTGATAGACCTGCAAGAAACCACTGAATTAATAATTGTTCATCAAATACATAGTCTAGTTTCCTGAGGAGGTCTTTCCATCGTTTGTCATATTCCCAGACAGACTCTACTAGTTTCTGAGATGTTGTTTTCAGATTTTTGGCTACCAGATGTTTTGCGTATGTATTTTTAAACAAAGATAAGAATTGTGCTTTAATTTCTTCTTTGGATGTTTGGCGAGTTCTCTCGATATAGGTCATATACCAAGTTAGTGCTCTTTTTTGTAAGGCACCAGCGAACTGTTCCATCTGTCGTTCTTCGACCGTAACCTGATTTTCCTCCCATATTGACTCACAGATGAACCAATGTCATTTAGGGTCTTCGTCACCCTCGTAGAGAGGGATATGTGCTGATCCGTGAACCATGTCGATATCGTTGTCGCGGTCTCCTTCAGGAGGTGGCGGTGGTAGGGGTAGTGGGATGTTTTGTTTGTCTCACTGTTCAGAGCTGTTGTCGATGGAACTTTCGTTCTCGTCGATCGTCTTGTTTATCGTTTCTTCTCTGACAAGCAGTTAGTTTGGGTTGAATTCTTATGTCGATGTCCAACTGCACTGATTTGTCTGCAGGTCCGACTGTTCTGAATTTTTCAAAGCTGTGTTTGGAAGGGGGGGTGCTCCTTCTTTTTTTCTTTAGAGAAAGTGGATACTTCAGTTGGAAGGGTACGCCTGAAGTGTTACCCAATTTCCTTCGTCTGGTCGATGGATTACTAGACGATTATCATCATTTACCTCGTCGTCTAGTTGGCTCCATATACCGAACTCACTAGCTCTTAGTCACAGGTCTTCTTCGACAATGGCCTGAATTCAAGTACTCAGATCTATTGGAGAGAGAGGTCTTACATCCTGGGTAATTTCTAGTTGGAGAGCTTCTCGTTGCTCTACCCACATGTCTTCTTCCATGGGTGATGCATCTTCATCTATTCCTTCTTCCTATAGGTCATGACCCAACTCTAGTGGATTTATTTCTTGGTCTGTCACCCTAGTAGTCATCCTTGTTTGTAGCACTATATCCTATTCTCTTCTTTCTTCCCTTCTTTTCAGCCTCTTCTCTCTTTCTATTCTCTATAAATCCGACGTACCTTTATGTGTCACTGTTCGTTCGATTTCCTTTTTAGGTTTACTTTTCATTGCTTGTGATGGTATTTTCTTTAGTCGACTATAATCCTTTTTACTTTACCCTGACACATGATCAGCTACCCCCCCATAACCTACCCAAAGCTTTAGAAAGCTAGGATAGTTTTTTTTATTTGCTTAGGAATTACTCCCACTCCCTTTTGGCAATGAATTTTCCCACTTCTTCCATTTCTCCACCTAGTTAGAATTTGGTTGTGGTTCGCGTAGTGATGAACGAGGTTCTACGATATGGCCCACTCCCTTCTCTATTACGAATTTGAACAAAAGGGTCAGTAAGGAGAAAAGAAACTGCTCGGCGAGGTATGCATAAAACCTTTTTTTCAATGATTTTGACCGAAACTCTTTCTTCCACGGCTTGTTCTTCGCAAAATTCGTCTGTGATATTTTCAAACCACTTTGACAAGTTTGTTCGTTCACCTCGAATCAGTTGCTCTAGTAGCTCTTGGTCCTTAGTTGCTTCCAGATTTTTCATCAAGAAGTTTTTTCAAAAGCTGAGGTATCAATTCTACAAACTTCTCATGTGTTTCAATGAATAATTTCTCCTTCACTTGAGCAAGGGTCAATATGTTTCTCCTTGCGTAGTTCTGCAAATAATTTTCTATCTTATGCTCCTACCAGTTCTTAATCTCTTGTTCTGATATCATCTTCCTATGGTCATTATGTTTGTATATGTACTACCGGCAACGAAACCAATGTTATAATCTCACAGATCACATAAGGTTACCAATAATACACATAGAAACATATAAACATAATAGATACAAGAGATAAGAATAGATAAGGAAGTAACAGATTATATTATAATATGAGGGTCCATACATATGCAAAAATTGAACCGAGTTCTCATCTGGCTCAACAGCCTGATATATATGATTACAAACAGTTACAAATAACTACCTGTCGGTTTGGGCAACCGACACGACTTTATGCGGCCGACCTAATCTCCAATTAGTTGGCTATTCGACTAGTCAGTTCACCGACTAGCTCCTCCAACATTGACGCAGCCTCAAATTTTAGGCTTTGAGAATCCCTTAAAACATTATAATATTCCTTGCATGACCCTCTCGATGAGAATGCCCGCTGCAACATCTACGGCTTGGATACATCCATCCCAAAAGAAAACCTACAACATGAATACCAAATCTACAACCTAATTTATGCCATTAAACTGATGAAATGGTTGATTTATACAGAAAAAACCATTGACAAACTAGTTGCATGCTAACAACGTGTCATTGACTCTAGCTCACAACATAGGAATGTGATGAGCTAACAATGTGGAAGTGGTGGTGGTGGTGGTGGTTTGGTTTGGCCACTAGGTAATTTGAATGGCACAGGAAGAAATCCACACATCAAAAAACTCTACCAACTTGTGTTGCTTAGTCTAAGTCTCCCTTCACTGCATTAAACTCCATAAATATCCTTTTATCCTCGATACAAGGAACCAACATTAATGCGACTAGTATGAATATGATGAGAAATTTTCTCATAAATGTGAGATGATGTCAGCACTTCGTCGAGTGCTAGGCACCATTCCGAGAGGATGACATCACAACATACCATCCAATCACAGTTAAAAAAAATATTATAAAAAAATTCAATTAAAATAAATAATCTTAAGGATTAATTTTAACTTTAGATTCGATAAAAAATCAATCATGTACACACAAATTAATACAGTTAATCAATCCATATATATCCGTGTCGAGGACATAATAAGCATTACCTCTACTTTAAGGAATTTGTTTTCATGTGTATGTATATATTTGAATTTAAGTTGTTTTAGAGTGCTTATTTCTATGAATATTTGTCTATCAATTCCACTAGATAATATTTGAAACTTCATATCATAACCACATTGAGAAGTAAAATTTAACTCTACAATTGAAATTTTGAGGGTTCAGACAAATTTTTTCTATATCTAGATTGATAAGATGGTGGTACACTAGCATGCAATAAGTTTATCTAATAACACTGAATGCATGTACATGAACATTTCACTACATTATTTAGTATATAAAAACTAATTGTGACTAATAAAAATTATATAATATCTTAAAAATTCGATGACTACGAATCAATCAACATGATAATTGTGTAACTAATTTTGACATGATAATTACATATTTTGAAACATGATAATAGAAAGAATGAGGTAAGAAGTAAGAATTAAGAAACATGTTTGAAAAGATTATCATTCAAAGAATGAAATAACAAAAACACTAATATCATCCGCAATTGGAGTTGAATCCACCAAAGGTTCATCTTTAAATCATCTTCTTGTTGCTCCCTCAATGTTGCTCATCGTCGCCTTATCCTTTCTTTATTCTTTTCTCATACATCATATTCCTTAATTTGATCTCGATCATGTTCCCTACTTCAACGTTTTTTTTTATTTCTCATCTTAATTGGTGAATAAGAAATGAAAATGTCTAATTTTCTTCGAAATCCTTAGGAAAAAAACACTTGAGTGACTCAATATAGTAAAATTGAAGTCACAACGTATAAATTTCAGTTTATATGTGTTTTCTATATTTATTTATATAGTATATTTTAATAAATGTGAATTATTGGTAGGTAGTTCATGTGTTGGGTTGGAGGGACTAAAACAAGGTGAAATGAATGAAAAGTTAGTGAACGATATCTTGATCGAACTTAGTAGATTGATTAAGCTATTTTTTAAATTCTCGATCGAGCTAATATTTCAATCAAGATATCACCTCGATCGAGCTTTTAGTTAACCCTTGACCAATATTTTGGTTAACTCTCAATTGAGATATTATGGAAAAGTGCACAAACACTCGATCAAGAGATTTAAAATAGACTTTTAGACCCCTTCTTTATATATTTTATCCTTCTCTTTTTACCATACCTAAACCCTAGCCTAGGATAACCCTTGGATAGCGGGCTTCATACCAGTGGATCTGTCATTGAATTGTCTATTCATTGGCATAAAATTTGCAACTTTATGCATTCATATGATTTTTTTTGTTATTTTCTTCTAAAACTTATACTTAAAAAACCATGTCCACAACTTCGAATCAACACAAAGATAAATCATTAACATAAAAAATACACAACAAAACAATTTCAAAAAATACTTACGCTCCAGACCAATGTGTGCTCTTCAAAAGGGCATTTTTTATTTTTTTTTATTTTTCTAATGAGTAAAAAAATCGTTTACATGCACACGTGTACGAAATGCATTTAAAATTTTCAATGGTCAGTTTCGAAAATTTTGAAAAAAAATCCATCATAAATATGTGTGTGTGTGTGTGTGTGTGCATCTTAGTGCATTTTGTGTAGATTATTTTCATATATTTTTTTCAAAAATTATACATTTATCAGTAAAATATTTTACATGCACACAATCCACACGTAAACTTTTGTTGAAATTTTCAAGAACAACCATATCATTAAATACAATTTCGGCATATTAAATGATTTTA
Source organism: Pseudotsuga menziesii (assembly GCA_001517045.1). NCBI lineage: Eukaryota > Viridiplantae > Streptophyta > Pinopsida > Pinales > Pinaceae > Pseudotsuga > Pseudotsuga menziesii. The sequence continues at coordinate 71,216 of LPNX010024403.1, read as the reverse complement.
TTATTTAAAATGTGTGTGTGTGTGTGTGTGTAAATATGACATAATTCCCTATAAGTTGTTTTTCATTGTGTGTTGAAATTCACAAAGCATATATGAGTTTTGAGGGCCTCAATTTAATGAGTGAGTAAAAAATTGAATTTTCACTGTCGCTTTTGGCCAAAAAGTGTTACCCATCTTCATGGATTCACCCCTTATTACTAAAATGAATTATAAAATAGATTTGATTTTAAATTACTTCCAACACCTTTGACCCTAAACTTGTACATAAGTTCTTGTCTTAGCTTTAATCTTCCAACAAGTATACAATAAAGATTGTTCAAATTTGTATTAATAAAAGACATGGAAAACACATTACAAACACCTTCGTAATAATTGTTTGAAACAAATGGTCTACACAACTATCCGAAGGGAGGGTTCTTCTTCTCTTATGATCCACTCCAAGATTTGGATGGTGTGATATCAATTTCTATTGCAGAAAGAAGAGACACAAAATGATGGTTACCTCTCTCCTTATATGGAATTGAGCAACATAACTTTACTTATTGTGAATGATACGATGGATGATCTTGAGGGCTTTATTTAAAGGAAAATATGTGGAAACTCTTTTGTCCTATCTCCAATGTGAATAATCCCCTTGCATCGATGAAGTAGTTGGATAGGACAAGTACTTAAGAATATATCAAAGGTTGTTTTCAAAAATAACAGATTAGTGATGTCCACTTAAGGAAACTATGCTCCTTCAGAAGGCATACATCATTAATTAATCAACTAAAATAATAATTTTCTATTTTTGGAACCACATTGTGTTTCTGAGGGAGTTAAGAGTGTAATGAGTGTGAATTAGTAGTAAAATTCCACATGTTGACTTTTATAGACAAACATAGGATTTAGGTTAAATTTTGTTGATAATGCCTGGTCATATGGTGAAGGAAATGATGGATATGAGACTAAAGCTTCCTAATGTGATGTGTAAAGATGATCAAGCTTGTGAAGATGTGAAATATAAAAATTAGAATGTTAAGACAAAGAGTTCATGATGTCTTCTAGGTCTCTTGTTTAAACAAGAAACACAGTAACAATATGGTCACCCAAATAAATATTCCCTTTGTAGATGAGGAAACTATACTCATTTTAGGGACTTGAGGGAATTTTAAAGGTAAAGCTGATAAATATTTACATAAGGTAATTTTTTTAGTATCAAATAAAGAAGAGGGGATTTCTAGAGGACGAAGCTACATGTAAAGGATTAATATGTTTTTGAAACAACAACCAAGATGGTATATGTTGTAATGCACCACACTCGACGACAACGATTAACTTAAAAAAAATTGTTCTCCGTGAATACTTTGTATACAATGAAGTTTTAATTCACTTAGTTGAATTAATAATTTTTGTAATAATTGGTTTGGGGTTTGAATATTGCTTTCTATTTTTAAAGTAGCTTAAGTTATAAATTGCACCCTAATTCCTTTCTATGAACTTTTCAAAAATCATGTTGACATCTAAAAGGGAGGTTTAACAACAGAAGTTGCAAATTTGTTTGATTCTACACATAATCCAAAGACACATTTAGACTATTTTTAGATACTATGCCATGTACTCTAGACTTTTAATGGGGCGGCAATGCACCTTTTAAGATTGAATTTCCAACTTTGAGGGTAATTCTTTTTAAAATATAGAGGGCATGTTTTGTACCTTATCACAACACCTTCATTAGATATTAGACTTGATCTATCTGAGCTATTTGTGTCTACACTCATTATTTTGTCATAATGTTATATTTGTAAAGAGCCCTATTTATACAATAATAAGGGCCTTATTAATAATTAAGTTAATGTTTTTCTAGGGTTTTTGTCACTTTGTTGATATAAATATGGATTCCCCCTCTCATATTGTATCTCATGTTATTTTATTTATACAAGCAACTAAATCTTGATTTTTATTGCAGACAACTTCCTCCATTATTACATATTTGCATGTGCAATCCAACCCTAGATGTGAAATGCCTACTTTTCTTCTCAAGTAGCTTATGGAAACACAACCATAACTCTCATGAGTAGGATGATGACAATCCTTCATGTTAGATTTTTAAAAAATTTATGCCCAATAACAAGAAGATCACTAAAAGAATGACAAGCACAACAAGACAAAGAAGACACAAAGATTTATCTTGGGAAACCGTCATGGGGAAGAAAATCCAGCAAAACTTCCTCGATAAAGAATCCAACCAATTACAGTTTAATACTATTGTCAGGAATATTGCACCTTCTGTAGACAGAAGTTGTTCCTCTGGTCTGAATGGTTCAGATCCAGAACAAATGAGTGAACGAAAAAGGATGAATACCTTCCATAAATGTTTTAAACACCTGGAATAATGCTTTGATGATGATCCTGTGTACCTACAGAACATGTCAAACAAACAAGAACATCAAAGCTATTAGAACATTATTCACACATCCTTACTAGTGACTAAGGAATCCAGTAGCATCTACATGTGAGATCACTACAACAGATATGTAGGACGGAAATCAGCTTTGCATTAAGAAATGAATGAAGAAGCTTACAACCATTTCCTTAGTGTTGAAAAACTCCTCCACAAGACAAACACCTCATCCCCGATAGCTACAACTTGCTCTCTTGTGCTCTCCAATGGATGAGACTAGATAGTCAATTCAACAACATAACCTTCCCATTCAATTCTCTCCCTCAACTATGGAAATGAGCTTGTATTTATAGGGCTCAATGGATAAGGATAGTTGAGAGAATTGTGGGTGAGGTGGCCATAAGATCCTACCAAGAGGGATCTCGAATCCAACTAACCCAGATTGATAGGGATAAGGGAGGACACTAGGCTCATGTTCTACAAGCCTCGAGAATCTTCTCTTTTTCCATTTTTACCAAGGGTACCGCTTTTGTTCCCTTATGAAAAAGCGTTTTAGGTGAGGACCGCTTCAAGAACAAACACATACGCGGTGGTACTGCTTTTCTATAATAGGACTCAGGCGGTGTTGAATAAGGTACCGCTCATAAGCTAAAGGGAAAGCGCGATGATAGGTTTTTTCATGTAGAATTGATATCCAGAGCATGTTTTCCACTTGAAGTTTGGGATTTAGGGAAAGCATAGGTGTTAAGGATATCATCACATGTTGGTGACAGGATTTGGGTATAATAGAATGCCCCCCAAAGCATGAGGCTTAGAGGGATACAATAAGCGAGAGCTTTGAGAAAACAAGTTGTCACTTCAAGGTGAGAATAAGCTTGATCAGAGAATGTCGTCGAGTAGGCATCTACAATACATCAATAATTTTGACTCGTAGACAAATGTAACCAACTCATGGCTGCAGACCAATAAAAGGTAGATCCATGAGAGGAATAAACAACCATGGCTACTAGAATACAGTGTAGATCCATGTGATAGAGGACTCAAACTTGGACATAGCTACCAAACATACAACGTAGATCTATGTCATAAAGACACAAATTTGAGCATAGTCACGACCATACAAATGTGGATCCATGCTTGATATACAAAACTCCATCACAACCTGGGGAAAGCGATGAGTGCTAAACAAGTCCCTAGGGTCTTCGTCTCATTTTCCAAAAAGTACAATTATATCCATGTGATTACAATGTTCTGAAGTTGAACATGGTAGAAACCACTTGATTACTGGCCAATGATGTGAACTGTTAACAAGTGCGAGGGAGATCACAATTGATGTCAATGATTCATAAGGTACCCTAGTATAATTTATTGAGTGTGAATAGATGTCTTGATGTCGAACACCTAGTCGATTCTATCGATCAAAGGTCAATGATGTGAACCTATTTCGAGAGTGAGAGAATCTATCATCGAGGCATAAAGATCTCAAGGTACTAAATTTTTTTCTAAGACTATTTCCTGGATGATAAGCTGATGTCAACGGGAATAGTCTCGTCGAAGGAGGGCCATGATGAATCCCACATCGATGACATGAATCTCGGAACAAAGTTCTGGAATGATGTGAATGAGGTAACCATAAGACTAACTCAAAAGTACTGACACAGAGGCTATTTTAACTACAGAGGTAAACTTCTTCAACTTCCCTTTGAACATCGGGCAGCATGACAAAAGACTTGGCAGCATGACTAGACCAGACAAACACACAGTGCGACGGTGGACAATGCATTCTTTTGAAAAACTCAAAGGAGTGACATGACTCATGAAAGTGGATCAGCATGGAAATCAGGTGAGTACCCAATTGACTGAAATGATATGCAAACAAGTGCCATGTTCAAAGGTAACGACAAGCTGCCATTTATTTGCAAAATAATTCCCTTCCCATAATTTCCCGATCATGGTTGATGAGTGCCTCTTTTCATTTTTATGAGTTAAAAGAGGCTAACAAACACTCGTTATAGCTCATCCGAAGACAAGTCCAAACTCATATGTTTTACGAACTTGAGAGAGGAGGGGTTCGTCCCCAAAAGAGGGTCTCTCAATGTTTAATTTAACGAGTCACATGAAAGTTAAATCGGTATCGTTCATGTTTCGAGAGTCTGAACGACCACAGAAGAAGACTCCACAGGGTCCTTTTTCATAAAATAGTTCATCTGAATCGAAAAAGTGATAACCTACTATTAGACAAATGACTCCTCAAGTGCTTTAACAAGCGTGAAGAAGACAATATCACTCGACAATCTTTTCGTATTTAAGGAGCCTGAAAAGAGTTTAAAAAAGACTCCACTAGGTCTCTTTTCATGATGAGGGATTTTACGAGTCTGAAAAGAATCAGAAAAGGACTCGGACCTTTGATGCTAAGTTTGGAGAGCATGACCAAAGTGTCGCAATAAATTCTCAAATACTTTTTCTGTTTTATGGTAGTGCGAAAAAGTCAAAAAAAAACTCCCAAAACTTTTACTGCTGTCGCTCTTTATCCTGCAATGACTTAAAACAACTGTTAGATTCTCCAATAAATGACATTAAAGGATCATGACTGATAGATTTTCAAAAACTATGACATGCCAAAACCTAGAATGCTTATAAAAGTTATGTAAATAGTAAAAAAACAAAACATTTTACCATTTACCCATAGTGGAGAGCCTTTGGAGCAGTTTCTTGGTCATATTTTCAGTTGGTGATTCTGGGAGCATCTACCATCGGATTTACACACCATCAGTTCCAGGTAATAGCTTAAACCTTGCTCTTTCATTTCATGCTTTCATTTTTTATTTTTGGGGGTGTTTTGGGCTATTTGAGTGAGCCCTAAAACCATGGATACGGGAACCACTCTTATCCCTTGCAAGATAAGTAGTACCCCACTAGAACTGCTCCTAAAGCACTTGACACAGGCGGTTCCACCACCTGTCCTCAATGGGACACAGGCGGTGCCAGAAGTGGGTGAATAAAAATATATGTACAAGGAAAACTAGCTCAAATTTGATGATTTGAATGATTGATGATGTTTCTAATTGGCCTTGTGATGGTTTTTGACAGGTTCTCATTGAACAAAAATGGTCAGTTGGAAAGAGAGGCAACATGACAATGATGATGCATTTACTGAATGAAACATGGGTTTTATAGCCGCGTTGAGAGACTGTGGTCTTCTATAGTTTTTCCGTACACCCAGCATTGTGTCTCATGAGGGCTTATTAGAGCATATTCTCTGGATGTGGAATCCGGAGCAATAGTATTTTGAGGTGAGTGCTCATGTATTAACAATTGAAGTAGAGGATATCTACTTCCTAACAGGCCTATCGAGATGGGGTGCTCCCATTTCTTTGACTGGTTCCCGTGGAGGGGACATCACTACCCAAGAGCTGATAAATCGCCATTGTATTCCTGGGACCAGAACATTGGGGAAGAAAATTCCCATAAAAGCAGTTGTGGATGGCCCTCTACAGACAGTTTTATTTACCATGCAGAGAGTGGCAGGGAGCCAAGGGGTACATCAGGAATCTAGAGTGCATATGCTCTATGCTATAGAGGCCATGGCACCCATAGTCTTCAACTAGGTGGAGGCTCTACTTATGATTTTCAAAGATCAGCTGACCAAGTGTTGGCAGGGGGATCTAAAGCAGTTCGGTTTCAGTTCCATTCTAGTGTGTTTCTTTTTCAAGTGGGTTCCCCAAATGAGACCCCAGGTGGTTTTTACAGAGTTGAGGGTGAGAGACCCTCGCATGTTGAGGTGGGTCCGGATCATGTCCCGGACAGGAGCGGGTAGAGACAAGGTGAAGTTTGGTGACCCATTCTTTTGATGGTTGAGAGATCAACTCCTCATGGTTGAGGACTATGCATATGCGGGCACTGACTTCAGTGGTGACCCTGATCTACCGCTCCCACCTGGTGGACAGTAGGGTGATATCGGTAAGAAACAAAAACCCTAAAATGGAAATTGTGTTTTTATGTTTTGATGTTTTATGTTTTTTATGTGTAGTAACAAGACTTAAACATTTTCATGCAGATGTCGGAGCAGCACAACCTGGCGGATCCTCCCCACTAAACAGGTGAGCCGAAGCTTGCTTTGTTCCACAGGGAGATGATGTGATAGGGAGCTAGAGGAGAACCTCGAGAGGTTTACTCTAGACATCCCAGATTCCTCAATCAATGACCTCCCACTGAGGTACGAGAGGCCCACTGTGGGAGTACCAGATCATTTCAGCAGACTGCTACGTCGAGTAGCCCGGGCGGTCATGTGTTACCATGAGAATCACTAGATCATTGGTTGCATGATGTATTCACTAAAAGCTGATAGATAGCTTCAGGATTTTTGTATGATGATTTTTTACCTGAAAGCCTGAGCGCTTCAGATGAGGTCTCGTGACCTATTTTTTGTAAAACATGTTCATATATATATATACAGACTTCTACTTTTGGTGTTTATATGTCTCAAATGGTGAATTTATTTACATGAGTTTTATGTGTCTTTTATATTTTATTTACAGTTAACCATGTTTTCTTTTCATGTCATGAATGGGAAATATGCCAATCTAGGATGTAATTTGCAAATGAGTCGGCAATTGCATTATCTTCCCTAGGGATATACCTATAGGTAATAGCTTCAAACAACCTCTCTAATAACGTACCCTCTGGAAAAGATGGAGAAGCATGAGATTCCTAATGGTATAGACATGGTTTAAATTACAATCCACTAGTTGTGAGTCCATCAAGACTACCAAGTTACGAACATCTTGGGAGGCAGCTTCAGTCAGAAGACCTATGACTACTTGATACTCAGGGATATTGTTGGTAGCAGGACTAATACAAAATGCACCTGAACTGACCAAATCATAAGTTGGGGAATAGAGAACCCAAGCAGCTGAGGCAAGATTCAAGGTGTGGCGGCAAGCACCATCAGCGAAGCCATAGAAATCCATCTGCTTTACACGACCAAAGCATGGTATAAACAGATATAGANCTAAAATTCAAGTAATATACATATATACAAGGTACTATACAAGAAATATCTAGGCATAGTACCTCTTCAAGTACAACCCATTGCGAGGTTGTCCTAAGGGGACTCCATCATAGTCCACGAGCTCATAGGCCCCTTCCTCTAAAACTTTGGAAATAATGAAAGGGCTATACCACATGGATTCAAACTTTCCTTTTCCTAGTTTGTCATATCTCTGATCATGGGTCAAAACTAGGTCACCCTTGTTAAAGTCATGAGGTTGGATAGACTTGTCATACTTCGCCTTGACTCATTTCTTATGTGCCTCATTAGCTAAGGCAGCATATCTTCTAGTTTCGTTAAGGTTGTTCAAGTAGAGAAATATTTCTTCCTCTACAAAAGTGTTTGGGAGAAGTTCGACGGAAAGTTTCAAGGATGGAATCTGACATTGAATTAGCAAGACTGCTTCTAGTCCATAGACAAGCTAGAAGGGTGTAAAACCAATAGCTATTTTTACCAAAGTCCTGTAATCCCAAAGAGCGAAGAAAAGAATATGGTGCCAGTTGGATTTATGGTCTCCAACCATCCAACGCAGCATTGTTTTCAAAACTTTGTTAATGGCCTTGACTTGACCATTAGCTTGCAGATAATAGGGCGTTGAGTTTTCATGATGAAAACCTAGCTTGGCACTTAATTTATCCATCATTTGATTACGGAAATGTGATCTGTGATCAGTGACTATGGACTACGAGACTCTAAATCTTGCTATCACATGACTGAACAGGAATAGAATGGTAGTATTACCGTCCTCTTCATATGTAGGCATGGCCTCAACCCATTTTGTAAAATAGTCAACGACTATGATGATGTAACCATGCCCCCCAGTTGAGGTAGGCTTATAATGCATGTAATCAATCCCCCATTTGGTGAAAGGGCCAACGACAATGATGGGTTGTAACGGAGCAGGGTGGGTGTGCTTTTTCGCATAAAAAAGTTCACAGGGTGGGAATTTCTTAATAGCCTTGTGACAATCTTTAAAGATTGAAGGCTAGAAATAGCTAGCGCAAAGGATTTTCCAGGTTGTAGCCATCCTAGATAAATGATCGCCACATGCTCTAGAGTGGAAATCATTCAAAACAGAATCGATACCACTTCTATACAAAGTGTCATTCAAGATGAGGTAGTATTTTGCATGGTGATGGATACGGCGGCGATTGTCATGGGATAGAGTGGGCTGAAATATTTGTGTCTGTAGATAAATGAGCAAATATCCATACCATGGGTCAGTAGTGCTTATCAGGAACAGGAATTCATCCGAGAATGAATCACTGGGATCAGATTCCGTCGAAGCACAGGGAAGATCACACATGAGCTCGGCAAAGACCAAGGATTTCTTTGATGTAGCTTTGGAAAATTCCAGATCAAACTCTTGTAGGATGACTATCCATCGGGAATACTTTCCCCGAGCACTTGATGAGTCAGGATGTAATACATAGGGTTCTGGTCTGCCAATACGGTAGTTGAGCAGAGCAAAATGTAGTGACAAAATTTCTGAACAGTAATGACCATGGACAATGTTAATTTCTCCACGCATGAGTATCGAGTTTCAGAATCCATGAGATTCTTACTATCATAGTAGATCACATGCTCCTAACCATAGGGATTCTCCTACACCAAAACCATAGTGATGGTAGTAGTGGAGGCAGCAATGTATAAGAGCAAAATCCTTTTAATAATCTGGGGGGTGTATCACGGGTGAGTGAGTCAGAGCATGTTTGAGATTATCAAAGGCTCGTTGGGCTTGGTCATCCCAAAAGAACGGAGTGTCCTTCTTAAGGATATGCATATAACCGTCACGGGGACTTCACTTAGTGAACCTCTCACATAGCACGTGCGATCATGGGATATTAAAGAATACCCTTAATTTCGAGAGATATTGACCCAAACTCTTATTGTTGAAACCCCCTCCCAATACTTAAAACCTCCTCCCCACCCCTTTTTATAGCTCAATCCTTAATAACCACCCTACCCAGCCCCACCTTAAACCCCTCATCCTCCCAATACCTGCAATATATTGGTTCGATTTTTGATAATTTTAAAACCCACAATATGAACTAACGTGATAGTATATTGGTCAACAAGTGAAGCCCCCATGATAACCGAGTGTTTTCTCTGCAAAATTGCACATGAAAGCGGAGCTAGTTTGCCTTCCCTTGAAAAATTTGGAGTTTTAGAAGGTTGGTTGGGGCTGGTAGGGCTAGAATAGTGGCAATTTTCAATGGATCTATCCGTATGCCATCCTTAGAAACCACAAAACCTAGCAGGCATTGCGTATACACGCAAAAAAAAACATTTATGAGGATTGATTCGTATGTTATAATGACATCATCTCAAGAAAATGTGTCTAAGATTACTAGGGTGTTCCTCTCGTCGCTGTGAATGAGCTGGGAGGTCATCAAGGTATGGTTCTACAATATGTTTTATATTGTGAAACGCATAGGACATAGCACGATGGAAAGTGGCTCTAGCATTTTTCAGGCCGAATGGTAACTTCATGTATGCAAAGGTTCCAAATGGGAAAATAAATGTTGTCTTGTGCTGATCAGTGGGTAAAATCTCAATCTGATTATAACCCAAAAAAGCCATCCATAAATGAGAAGATGACACTTCCGGCAAAGTTGTCGATAATCTGGTCAATATGCGGAGTGGGAAAGTTTTCTTTGAGACAAGCTTTGTTCAAATCTCTAAAATTGATGCAGACTCTAATGGTGCTCTGCTTTTTATTGACAGGGAAGACGTTTGATACCCATTCCATCAGGGGTACGGGATAAATAAACCCTGCTTTTAGGATTTTTTCTATTTCAGCTTTGATAGCTGTGGCTTGCCATGGATGGACTTGTCTCATTTTTTGCTTACCAAGTTTTGTAGTGGGATAGGTTTTTATTTTGTGAACCACAATGGATGGGGACCTATCCCTGGCATTTCTTCGTAATACCGGGAAAAAGCATCTCGGAATTCTTTGAAAAGTGCTCTATATGCTTCAGATTCTTCTAATGAGAAGTTATGCCCAACATTAACATGCTCAAGGGTGCCAGGATTGGCTGATATGTCAATGGGATTTGTTTGAGTGATGTTGCATAGGTTTCCTTCAAAATCCATGTTCTACAACAATATAGGAGTTTGAGGTGTTTTGACAATATCAATAGAAAAAAGGGATGCAAAATCATGGTCTACCGAATTGGTGTTGGGGAGAACAAGGATCTATGATGATGATCCTCCCATACAAGCTCATTCATACTCATGATCTTCATAATGGACTCATCAGAAGGAAAAGTCTAGGAGAGATAATCCAGAGTAGGAAGAGAGGGTTCTAACCAGCAGGGCAGGTGGTAAGGGTCCAAAGCCACCAGATGAAGATTATTAGTGTAGTCATCGAAAATGGTTTGGATAACGTTGTACATTGCTTCATGCGGTCTCAATGAGGTGGACTCAACAATTTGTTTGCCATTTGGATCATAATCAAATGAAGAAATCATATTTACTGTCACCATGTTTGTGTTAGGAGGGTTGGATGGGAAAATCCCCATAAGGGAAGAATCCTTCAGCATGCCTACCCCAATCGACTGGTAAGGAGGGGACTGGCCTAACATAAAGATGTTATTAGCCATAGGGGTAGTAACATCTGACGTATAGAAATCAAGCTGTTCAATGGTTACAATCCTCCCTAGATGCGGAAATTGGATAGTTCGAAATACCGTTGAAGCGACAACAGTCATGGCATAAAACCAATTTCTTCCTAATAGGAGATTGTAATCTAACGGGGCATCTACTACTTCCACTTCAATGGAAATGGTTTTTCCCCCAAGTTTGAATGAAAGGGTCAGTATGAGACCATGGGGCTATAAACCTCATCCATCAAAGGCTTTCAAAGTCGTTGGTGATGTTACAAGCTCAGGAGAGACAATATATTTCCAACAAGACAGGGACAAAACCGAAGTTGAAGCTCCTTCGTCTAAGACAGTTCTAAAGACCTTCTTTCCAACTACTTTCATTATGATTTGGAAAGCAATGTTGTGAGGTGGTCTAGACTTATAGTTCTCAACATTAAAATGAATCAGATTAGTGTTATCTGGGTCTAAATATCCTAACGCGGTTAACAAGTTTTTGCGTTGTGTAGGACAACTTTGGAGTACTTCCAAGGTAGACATTGCACATGGTGCCTGAGCAAGATCTTCAGCTGCATTATAAAATTGGGCAGCTCAAGAATTAGGATTAAAAACAACCTTCCTAAGATTACTCTTGGGCGGGCGCGAAACCATGTCGAGATTGGGTTTCTCGATGGTTAGGGGACCAGTAGACGAGGACTCGGGAGAACCAGTAGAGGGAGCTTTTCCTGAAGAAGAATTGTCTTCTTTCTTGTCTATGGGTTTGTCATAAATTTGACTTTGAGTTTGCAAATTAATAGTGTCTGAGGACAGCATGCGAATTTCCTCTGAAGAACTAGAATTTCCTTGATTAGACATGTGTTCTATCAGTTGTTCTTGAGAAGGAAAAGGATCCATGAGAATTGCGGGTGTAGCTGGGATTTCTCCCTTGCTACAGGGTAGGAATGGCTACCTTTCATCTATAGGATGGAAGGATGGGTTCCTGGATGGAAATGCAGAAAGTAAAAGCAGAAACGAAACTAGACAGTAATGAAAAATAACAAATAAAGAACCCCTCTACAAACACGGTTAGAGTTCAACTCCAATAACCTGCAAAAACATATCAGAAAACCTGCAAAGAAAACATGGAAACCTGCAAACAAGCAATGGGTTAGATAAAAGCAAACAAAAAAAAAATACACATGTATACCTTCTCTTTGGTGTAATGGGACACCATGCCTTGGCTGGGAGAAGCACCTCTCTCTCTCTCTCTCTCTCTCTCTCTCTCTTGGCAATGGAGGAGATATGGCTCAATGGGAGAATGAATGGATGAGAGGGGGGTGTGGGTGCCTTGAGAGATAAAGGGTCTCAAGCCATCCATGGGAAGCATAATAGTATGCAAGGGAGAAGTGTTTTGAGAGTGACCCCCACCTCTCTACTTATAGCTTTTTTGGGGATTTTAGGGTTTTAAGCCCCTGGTTGGGGCTTTTGCCCCTTTTTGGGGATTTTAGCCCCTTCTGCCCTATCTTTAGCTCCTTTTGGGGTTTTTATCTCCTTTGAGGGGTTTTAGGCCGTTTTTTTAGGCTTCAGCCCCTAGGAGAACTATTTAGGCTCTTTTTTGGGTTTTTAAGCCCTTTTGCTCATTCTTAAGCTTTTTTGAGGGTGTGGGGGTCTAATGGGGTGAAATGAGGGTCGTGCATGGGTGTCCTTGGGTGGTGTAGGCCATGTAGAGCTGAGTGAGGGTTTTTTTGAGTTAACAGATTGCCCCCTAATGTGTGAGGGCAGGATCTCATCGTATGGCTGACGAACATCATAGGATTTGCTGCAGGGAGGTGGTGCTTCCAGGGCTGGGGCATGGTGGCTTTTGGTTTTTGTATTAATATGGTTCCCATCAATGGGTGAGATACAAATAATGTGTAACATGTATATGTATGAGGTGGGCATCCCCATGCTCATAACAATGTCAAAAGAATAATGTGATCTATGCTCTATAATACAAGAGTCGATCATGTACAACTGATGATACAATAATGGTTGCCTCAAATAGAGGCTGAATACAATACTGATCTAAAGAACTGTTGCATTAGACCCATGGAATTCTCATGGAATGCTATATCTTCATGACTAATATTTTATTGGATCTGGAACCGTACCTAGCTTTATGGACTCATTGATGGAGATTGAGAGTCTCTATGGTACAAGTATGCCGCATCGATCATAAATCTATATAGAAACGCTACTGGGGTTTCTAAACACTGTCTCCAACACAACCCAGAAATCACAAGGGACATAAACCTGTTTAGGTCCCTCGAATAGACTCATCAATGTGCTAGAGTAAGGTGACATCCGGGGTCTTCGACCAAGTACTACGCAGACCTATACCCTATACGAATCTCAACGGTGCGATGATGTACTTGGAGTCGAGCATGTGAGAAACAACCATCCCAAGAGGCACTAAGGACTCCTCTCAAGTGGTCCAAGGAAATCATCAATGAGGTTAATGAAACCAAGATACAGGGACCTCTGGGTGTATCCTCTGGAATATGTATGTTTTCATCAACAGAGGGAGACATGCCCCTGGTCAAGGCAATGATGTTTCCTTGACCAAAAGCACGAGGGAGATAACCGAAATATGTGAGACAATCTGCGAACTGACCCACTGAATGGGGGGGGAGGGAAAGAGTGGAACAGGGGTAGGGGGAGTGTAGTAGACTCAAACTTCCATTGTTTAGAGTATGATGACAGGGAAAACCAGGAAGCAAAGAAACTGACTCATGGGAAATGGATCATAGCTATAATACCGGGAATGTCACTGCAGATGGGAAATACTTGGGGGAGGTAGATACTTTTGGTACGGATGGGATCCAAGGAAGACACATTGCAATGTACTCTGAACAAAGGTGACCCAAAGTGGGGATGCTGCCAAACTATTTTTTGTGGGGTGTGGCATCTAGAGACACCGTTGTGGTACGATCTCGTGGATTTTTGGCAAACCAGAGAAAGTAAATGCTTGATGGTTCTTTCAATTTTAGAGAGTCTAAAAGCACGAAGAAGACTCTAGTGGGGGCTCTTTTTCGTTGGTAGTATCCTGTGCCTGAAAAAGGTTAAAAGTATACATAGGAGAGATCACCCATCTTATAGGAGATGAGAGACTTATTTACCATTGGTAGTCCAATCAGGATGGAAAAGGTTAAACTTATACTAACTGGACAGTCATTCAAATACTTTTATGAGCATGAACGAAACCAAGTTTGCTCAGTAATATTTTCTTGATGAGAAGGCTGGAAAAGAGCTTAACGACAACCCATGGTGAGATTGTTCGTAAAGTGCGGCCCCTCTGCCTAAGAAAGCATAAAAGTATGCAGAGGGGAACGGTCTTGGCTTGAATATGCCAAGGTGGTCCTTTTCATTTGATGGTCTACATAGTCCGCAAAAGGAGATAAACGAGATGATGTAGATGCCCTTTCCTATACTTTACGAGCGGGTAAGGAAGCAACTGCACTTGACAATCTTTTCATTGTTTTTAGGATTCAGAAAAGAGCTTAAACAAAACTCTAATATGGTCAACCGATTGTGGTGGCACAGGCAGTGCCCCCATGTCGAGACGGTGGATAGTGGTCCAAATTGCATCCGTGTAGTATGGACGGAGCAGGTGGCTCTCAAACATACCAATACATGCACGGGATAGATCGCGGCAGATGCATGCGAGTCAATGCAGTAGAGGCATGCAAACTAAGGTGGCTCTTAGACAAAGGTGAGGAGAGTCGTGTGTGAATTGTGGTGGATGGACTTGACTACATGTGATGTGAGTGCAATTCCGAAGGCAGTTATATGCCAAATGCATGCAAAAGAAATTATTCATCTTCTGGACAATGGTCCGGAGATCTGCATAAGGTGCGGTGGACAAATTAAATGGCTATATGTTAAAATAAAATAAAAATGATGTTCCTTAACAAGCGATGGCCCGAAAACCTGCATGATTAATGGTAGGTAAGAGTGATGCAAGTACAGGTCCACAGACACTTACATCACCATGATGTGGCTTGTAAATTGAGGTGACGTTTGGGAGGTGGTCTCAAAAAAATTTTGTTAAACATGAGATGATGGTCTCATAAGAATATAGAGGACAGAATTTTGAAACCCGTGGCATGAACGGCGTCTCAAACGGACTCTGTATGGTCCTGTTATGTCGAATGGGAGAAATTAGGTCAAATAGGGCCTATATAAGGGTTGGGACCACTTTGTGAGGTGTCATTGTCACTGTTCACTGTGGAGTTAGAGAGGTGGGCCTTTAATTTTCATTTGCTGATTTCTCCTATTTCGACCAGCAGTTTCGAGTTCCGTGACTTACAGGTAAGAGCTCCCATCAAATCTCTTCTTTTTGGTGGTTTACATTTTGCATTTGGTCACTCGGAGGTCCTCCATGAGCCTGTTGGGGTTTCATGGATCCAAGTCAAACCTTTCAAAGGAAAAAGAGCGACTTGGTCGCACCTGTGGGGCATTTTTGAGTGACCTGGTCACTCATTTTTCCCAAACAGGTGCGACTTGGCCTCTGGGTGATGTTTTTTTATGAGAGCAGTAGCTGACATCTATTTTTTGCTTATGCAAGATGGATGAGATTAAGTGGTGGGAGAGATACTGTAAAGAACTATCAGAGGCGTCATTATGATACAGGAATGTGTGTGATACACTGGCCCATTGTGGTTTACTGAAGTTCATTAGGATACCCCTCATGAAAAGCTTACGTTTGATGTTGGAAATGCTGGTGAGATTTTGGGATGGTGAGGAGGAGGTCTTCCTCTTCTAGGGCCAGCATATTGAGATCACAATAGCAGATGTGTACTTCCTAACTGGGCTCCCTATGTTGGGAGTTGCTGGTGACTTGGCACTGGTGCTATCTCGGGGAGAGACATTGGAGGAGCTATGTGATAGGAACTGTTACACTACAGCGTATATGCATGGCTCCTATATCCTGATGTGTGACATTGAGGACCTGTCGACACGAGAGGTGGTGACATTACTGCTGTGTATCTTGGGTTCCATGGGGAGCCACAAGCATTAGAGGAATTTTGGGGTCTAAAATGGGCCTCCTAAGGAAAATAATAAAATAATAGTTAAAATAATAAAATAATATTGATTAATTTTGGACGAAGAAAGAAAAAAACTACTTTTTGTGTTCGTATTTTCGACATATCTCCTTGTGTTTTTACTCA
Organism: Pseudotsuga menziesii; assembly: GCA_001517045.1. NCBI lineage: Eukaryota > Viridiplantae > Streptophyta > Pinopsida > Pinales > Pinaceae > Pseudotsuga > Pseudotsuga menziesii. The sequence continues at coordinate 54,989 of LPNX010024403.1, read as the reverse complement.
AATTTTGATCGGGAGAGCTCGTTGGATGCAGAATTTGATTCCGCGTCCAATGAGTACCCACACTGCATACTTTTGATGGACCCCACTACCCCAAAAACAAGAAATACCTGAAAAAACATGATGATACCCCAAAAACAAGAAATACCTGAAAAAACGTGATGATGACACATCATCACGTTTTTTCAAGTATTTCTTGTTTTTGGGGTAGCGGGGTCCGTCAAAAGTATGTAGTGTGGGTACTCGTTGGACGCGGAATCAAATTCCGCATCCAATGAGCTCTCCTGATCAAAATTTGAGTAAAAACACAATGAGATATGTCGAAAATATGAACAAAAAAAGTAGTTTTTTTTAATGACAAATATGTCAATTCAACCATTATGGTTGACTTATTTTATTGAAATTCTATTGATTCTTGAATTCCAACTCACAAAAACTTATTTTGGCACATTTTCTTATAAGGCCCATTTTAGACCCCAAATTTCCTCTAATGATATCGGGAAGGAAGCTTCAGCTGGTAGAGCATGCTATGGGGGGCACGTACTATGGGTGGGCTCAGATGTATCTTCAGGCTGTTCGGCATCAGCTGAACAATTCGAAGGCATCTGGAGTAGGATTTTGTTTTGGCTCCTTTCTGTGTGCTTTCTTTTTTGAGAAAGTACCTACACTGCGTCCGCATTGGGCTGTGCAGGATAGTGGTCCACGGGAGCTGCGGATGTACCGGTGGTGCCAAATTATGATACAAGAGGGTGGCGGCAGATTGGGCCACTTCTTTACTAAGGATTTTTTAGAGCAGTGACATCAGCTTCTAGTGGTGATTGAGGAGTACCCGTATGCGGGTATGAACTATCATGGGGACCCCGATATGACCCCACCTCTCGGCCAGGCGTGGGGACCAACTGGTTTGTATGTGTGATGTTTTTATGTTCATATTTATACATAGTGTAGTTGAGTTGGTTGATAGTTGTATGTTGATATGTGTGTACTTATGGTGTCCTTGTTTGTGTATGTAGATATTGGTCCCCGCCCATTGCCCGGGCATCAGAGGCGGGTGGTTGCTATGGCTCCTGCGGTAGTTCCTGCTGGGAACCCTCGTAGGTGACGGTGGGAGATGGATGGACTACTGCAGCATCTGGAGTGGCTTGTTGCTAGGGTCTTTGATGATGACTAGAAGCATTTGAGCAATGATTTGATTGCATCTATTCATATTTTTCCTCCAAAGTGGACTTCTGTGATGAGGAGGATGGCTATGGCCTATGAGCACATTCGTCCGGAAGCGAGAGGCGATCTTCCTGTAGAGGATGAGTCTTCTGAGGAAGATGATGATACTGAGTCATATTATGAGTCTGAGTCGGATTAGCAGCCTACTGGGGCTGCCCTTAGTGCATTGGTGCACTTAGGAGTTTTTGTGTCGCTATGTATATTCCGCTGAGAAAGCATATGTGGCTTCTCATTTTGTACTGGACATACTTTGGACATGAAATTTATCTATTTATATATATATATTTGATGCACATGGATGCGCTTTTATGGTTTTATATATGTGAGTCTTTTTATGATGATGCGGAATGCAATGCCTAAATGATGTATTATTACACTTCTGTGTGTATTTTTAAATGTGATTATGCATGATGTTATGGTTGTATGTTTCCTATATGCAATTATGAATGTGCCAGTTTAGAATTCCATTAGCCATTTTATATGCTACACTATTGAGGTTTTTGGGAACATGTGTGAATGTGATGGACTCAAATGCTCTAACCATCTGTTTAGTGCATAGGAATTTTCTAAAGAGGCAGGGATCACGTACCCGATAGTAGTTGTTCAATTGAGAAACAAGCAGTTGGGACTCTAAGAAGACATCGATATGGTGAACACCTAATTGAAGAGCGGCGGCCAAGAGGTCATTGACACCATTGTGCTCAGCCTGGTTGTTGGTCGCACTACCCATGCATATTCTGTCGATATGGATCAGCTCGTGCGACGGGGATTAGATGACCCATGTAGCCGAGGCAAGGTTCAGAGACCATCTTCTTGCTCCATTAGCAAATCCCATATACTGGTCTGAGGTATGATCCATCTGGAGCAATGAGGGGAAACTATACATAAGACTCACTTTTGAAAAATGTGTAAAACAAAAAAGGAGAAAGACTGTATTACAAGTTGTACTTTCGTCACTCAAAGGGGTGACGTTAGAGGGAAAGTCGTTTGGACTTTCAGGGGATCAGCGGTCATTCCTTTGTGTGACACGATGAACCCTAGGAGACATCCCGTTGGGACACAAAAAACACACTTGAAATGATTCAAGTGGATTTCATACTTGCGACATCATAGGAAGACTTGCCATAAGTTGTCTATGTGTTGTGCTTGCTTTTGTGACCGCGCGATGAGGTTGTCAAGACAAACCAACATGATGTGAATGAGGTCACGGAAATAGTGTGTGATAGCGCGCTGGAAGGTGGCTCCAATGTTTTTGAGGCCAAAAGGCATGACTCAATATGAAAAGGTGCCCCATGGGGTTGTCAATGCGATCTTGTAACGATCTTCTTTCCGGATCTGGATTTGGTTTTATCCAGAAAATCCGTCCATGAAGGAAAATGCCTCATGCTCGACGCATGCATAGATAATCTGATCGATGAAGGGTGTTGGGAAGTTGTCTTTGGGACACGCCCCATTGAGATCGCGAAATTCTATGCAAACGTGGATGGTACCCTATTTTTTATTCACGGGAACAGGATTAGAAACCCAAGTGGTGTAGGCAATGGGGTAAATGAAGCCGGTTGTGCACAGCTTCTCTATCTCGGCTTTAACCGTGGCCACTTTGGAAGGATGTATGGGCCATTGATTTTAGTGCATGGGGACCACATCGGGCTAAGTGTCGATGTGGTGCTCCATGATGGATGGATCCAACCCGGGCATTTCAGTGTAAGACCAGGAAACGATGTCGTGAAATTCTTGGAAGAGAGCTTTATAGGTAGTGACGTCTTCCGAGGAGCAAGATGCCCCTAGCATGATTTCTTCAACAACCTCGGGATTGGTTGAGATGTTGACTTTGATGGTTGGTGAGATGTTGGCCATATTTTTTTCTTTGAAGGCGTCTAGTGCCAGAATGGGGTTTTTGAACCAGTTGACTTTCCCATGAATGAAATCCTTGGTTTCCATGGAAAACAAGTCAGTCTGCAACACAAGTTCTTTGGGGAAGAAGAACGAGCGAAGGTGCATGTCATCCCATGGGTATTCTAGGGTAGTTAGGGCTTCAAGTATCTCCTCATCATTGTGGAAGAAACGAAGAGATAGGTCTGATGGATCGTTGTTGGAGGTGGAGACGATAGGGTCGGTTGAATTGGACATCATATAAATGGACATGGTGTCCGAAGAAGGAGGTGGGGGGTGAACTTCTTTGATCAGGGTGATCTCAGATTCAAGGGAATGTTGACAGAGGTCGGCTAAAGCGATTCGAAACTTAGGCAAGTCTTAATAGTGGTGAGAATAGTGTCCACACAGTCCATAAAGGGTGCAAGCATGGTTTGTTCTAAATTCCTTGTTTCTCACTATTGGCGCGGTTGGAAGTTCAACCACGGGGAGATTTTCGGTTGTATCCATGGTATCCAAATGTGCATGGATCATTGGAATATTAGGGCAGTTCTAATTTGGATGGCCCTATTCTTCGCAGATGGCACAAGGTGGGATCTATCGCGGCTCTACGGTATCTTTCGCATTCTTGCCCCTGGCCCTTTTTGGGTGGGGCAGTGCAGGTGTGGGTGCGGTGGTTGGTTTTTGCGGGCCGGGTGGAGGATGAGACTTGACTGCAATGGGTTGTATGAGGGTTAAGACTATCTGGGGCATTGGTGGTTGAGCTGGTGGATCAAGATACCACACAAGAATTCCCATTGTAAAGTTGGGTGGGCTTAGGGTGGCCATTACCGGCTTGCTCATGATGCTAGGCAGGGGGAAGAGGAAGGGAATTGTATGAACTGGAGAGGATCCTAGATAACTCCCTGACGGTTGTATGTGGGGATAAGGTTATTGTTGTGGCTACGTGTAATGTTGCGGCTGCATATGATGTTGCGGATGTTGTTGGTGTTGTGGCTGCAGATGGTGTTGTGGTTGCGTTTGGGGCTACGGCTGCGGTTGTTGTTTGGGTGCAGCGTGTTGATGTATATGTAACTTCAAAATGTATTCACTTGTATTTCTTATGTATTGTAACCCGATGTTTATTTTGGGATGTATTTGTAATGTATTTGATTCATGTCATTCCCTGATGTTTCGATCAGGAAGATCTATAATGTAAACAAGTCATGTCAATTCATTATGGGTAACCCTCCTATTGTCTAAGGGTTAAAGTCCCCGCAGTTCCAGGGCACTAGGGTTATTAGACTCTCCTAGAGAGGTCGGCCCTAGTAGGGTTTTAGTCATGTCAGGATTAGTATAAATAGAGAGCTAGCCTCTCTATTTAGTACACAACTCATACACACTCAAGTGTAGCGCATAGTTGAGGAAGGAGAAGACACTGGGGCTATATAGAAAGAAGGTTACTGCTGTCAGGAGATCATCTTACTGTTTTGGGGTTACTTTTGGTGCTGATTCTATCTCTGAGCAAGTTGTGGGGTTTTCTCCATTTATGGTTTCCCCAAGGAAAAACATTGTGTTCATTGTCTCTTGTGTTTGATTATTGTGCTTGTTGTTCTCCCAGTTAAAGATCCTAATGTTATACTAGCTTAATGTTAAAAATCTAACATGGTATCAGAGCTAACCTGAGAAGAAGACACTGTCCAGCTGTGGGAACTAGGGATTCCTACTTTGTGGATCTCTCCCCATGGTTTTTCAGCAAAATAAGGTGGAATAACTCTCCTCCTTAGGATGCATCTTTCTGTCAAAGCAGAATCCAATTCTGAGGTTTTTCAGTTTTGGACCCGACACTACTGCCGAAAACTAGGGCTTTTCACAGAAGAGGAATTTTTCAGTGAGCCTAGGCATGAATTGATATCCTCCCTAAAATACAAGTTAGGGATCAATTTCAAAGCAATTGGTTGGACAGGACTCCGAAAAAGCAAAACCCTAATCTGCTTCTGAACCAGCACTGCAGAATTTCAGCTACAAATCCAGATCCAACATCTTGAACTCGTAAGATCTAAATATTTTGTATTTCCATTTAAGGTTATTAGTTAAGATGTCTCATCATAGCAAGCTTGATGAAAATATTTAGGGAACTGATATCTTCTGAGCCTAGAATTATAGGATCTCCCTAGTCCTGGAAGAGAATGAGTTGGACTTCTACATCAATGAGGAGGTTCCAGTTCTAGAGGGAGATGAGGCTAAGGCCTTACACAAGAAGAAGATGGTTATGGAAAAGAGAATCATTTCTGCTTCTATCAAGGATCATCTCATACCATAGGTGTCCTCCCTAAAGACACCTAAAGCTATGTTTTATGCCCTAACCAAATTGTTTGAAGGGAAGAACATAAACCGAAAGATGACTCTGAGAAACCAACTAAAGAATGTGAAGATTCAGAATGTAGAAACCATCCAGTATTACTTCATAAGAGTTTCTCAAATCAAAGAACAACTCGAAGCAGTAGATGAAGAAGTGGAAAATGCTGAGATTGTAATGACCACCTTGAATGGTCTCCCTAGATCATGGAACTCCTTTATTCAAGGGATATGTGCCAGAAAGAAGTTAGACAAGTTTAGCAGACTATGGGAAGAATGCTCTCAAGAAGAAGCTAGGATAGCAGCTAGAGAAGAGAATATGGGAAGTGAAGATCAAGCTCTCACAGTACATTCCAAGAAAACCAAAAGAAGTTCTCATCACTCTAGAGGTAAGCATTTTTCTAAAACTAACTCTAGAAAATATTTATGTAGAGGCGGATGTTATACTTGTGATGAAGTAGGACACTTTGCAAAATATTGTCCTAAAAGACAAAATAAGAAAAAGGGCAACAAGAAAAGACATCATTCTCATGCTGCAGAGGATGATGAACCATCCAAGAAGAAAACCAAATATGAAAGTGAAGACTCTTCAAGTGATGAAGAATATGTCTTGATTTCTTCTATCACGGGAAATATCAAACATGGAAGCAATGATTGGCTTATAGACAATGGGGCTTCCAAGCATATGACAGGATTCAAAGAATCCTTTGTGAAACTTTCAGAACATGAATCACCTCACAAGGTGAAGCTTGCAGATGACTACCAATATCCAATAAAAGGTAGTGGGGAATCTTCTCATAAAATAGACTCTAGAAAGTCTATGAGGATGCAAGATGTATTGGTTGTACCAGGACTCAATAAGAACCTTCTCTCCATATCTGCATTAGATGCAAAAGGCATGAGGGTTGCATTCATAGATGGCCAAGTCATCATGTGGCCAAAGGGAAATACTATTAATGATGCAGTAGTGATTGGGGAACAAGAAGGAGGTCTATACAAATTGAAGGACCATCCAGAACAAGCCTCGGTCCATGACACAGTAGAGCCAAATGAACTTTGGCATAGAAGGCTTGCACATGCGCATTACAGAGCACTAACAATTGCAAGCAAAGCTGTTGAAGGTATTCTAGAAATTCAAGCAAAACATGATGGGGTCTACAAAGGATGTGCGAATGGAAAGAATACAAAGAAGACATTTCCAAGTAGCGAAAGCAAAGCAGAAGGAATCTTGGAAATCATCCACTCTGATGTATGCGGTCCTATGTCATCAAGCTCACTAAGCGGGTATGTATACTGTGTTTCTTTTATTGATGAATTTTCTAGGAAGACATGGATTTACTTCATGAAGAACAAAGATGAATTATTCAGCAAGTTCAAGGAATTCAAAGCCTTGATCAAGAATCACACAGACAAGAAGATCAAGACCTTTCGATCAGATAATGGCAGAAAATTCACATCTAATGAATTCAAAGAGATATGCAAAGACTCAGGGATTAAGAGGGAGTTGTCCATTCCTTATAATCCACAACAGAATGGGATTGCAGAAAGGAAGAATAGAACTATCATGGAAGTTGCAAGAGAAATGATTCATGATCAATATCTTCCTATGCATCTTTGGGCGGAAGCTACCAGAACAGCGGTGTATGTACAGAACTGTACTCCACATAGAGTACTCAAGAACAAGACTCCTAAAGAAGTCTTCTCCGGAAAGAAACCAGAAATCAGCCATCTCAGAATATTCAACTGTCTTGTGTACATACATATTCCAAAAGAAAAGGGAACAAAATTAGATCCTTCAGGAAATAAGGGTATACTTGTGGGATACTCTAAAAGCTTGAAGGCTTACAGAATATATTTCCTAGGATACAAGAAGATTGACATCAGTAGGGATGTGACATTTGATGAAGACATGGCTTACAACAAATCCAGAAAGAAGCCTGTTGAAGAATCTGAAGAAGCAAAAGCACCCAGAATTCACGATACAACCATGAATGAAGAAACTCAAGAAGAAGATCGAGGGTTTGAAGAACCATAAAGACCTGTAGATCCACCTCCAGAGAAGAATCCTCATAAGAGGAAACTTGCTTGGGTACAAGAACTTATCCAAGATGCGGAAAGATATGGTGCTCTAGAAGAGAATCATAGAGAAAGAAAAAGGACCAGATCCTGCTCCATGTATGTAGCATTACTATGTGATTTCATTGATAAAGAACCTTCCAGTTATGAAGAAGCAGCAGAACGGAAAGAATGGAAGGATGCTATAATCAAAGAATATCAATCAATCATGAAGAATGATGTTTGGGATGTTGTCCCAAGACCAAAAGGGAAGTCAGTTGTAACTTCCAAATGGATCTACAAGATCAAGCATGATGCAGACGGTAGCATAGAGAAATATAAAGAAATATTTGTTGCTTGGGGTTTCTCACAGAAAGAAGGAATAGATTATGAAGAAACCTTTGCACCTGTAGCCAGATACACTTCCATCAGATCAGTACTTGCCCTGGCTGCAGTGATGAAATGGAAGATACACCAAATGGATGTCAAGACTGCTTTCTTGAATGGTGTAGTGGAAGAGGAAGTGTATGTAGAATAGCCACTTGGTTTTGAGACACATGACAGAGAGTCTCATGTATGTAGATTGAAGAAAGCCCTGTACGGTTTGAAACAGGCACCCAGGACTTCGTACAGTAGAATTGACAGCTTTCTATCCAGTTTGGGATTTATGAAGAGTAAAGCAAATTCCAACCTTTACTACAAGGTTAATGATGGCAACCCAGTGATGCTCCTACTATATGTAGATGATCTGCTTGTGATAGGTATGGATGGGTTGATTTCTGATACGAAGAGAAAGCTTGTTGTCGAGTTCAAAATGAAGGACTTGGGTATGATGCGTTATTTTCTAGGTATGGAGGTGTGGCAAAGTGCAGATGGAATCTCCCTTGGACAAGGGAAGTATGCAATAGAGATCCTGAAAAGGTTTGGGATGATGGACTGCAAGGCTATGGCCACACCTATGTCATCGAAATTGAAGCTATTGAGCAATGCTTCATTAGAGTTGGTTGATGCCATGATGTATCGTCAGATGATTGGATCCTTGATGTACCTGATGAACACTAGACCAGATATTTGGTTTGCTGTGAGCACCTTAAGCCAGTTCTTGATAGATCTGAGACATGTTCACTTGATTGCTGCAAATCATATTCTGAGATACCTGAAAGGTACGGTTGATTATGGGCTCAAGTATGATACAAATTAGAAGATTAACCTAGAGGGTTATGTTGATTAAGATTACACAGGCGGTGCCATTAATAGGAAGAGCACTTCAGGATGTTGCTTCAGTATGGGATCAGGTGTGATCTCTTGGTTGAGCAGGAAGCAATCATGTGTGGCACTGAGTACAGCTGAAGAAGAGTATGTCGCAACTTGTTTAGCTAGTTGTGAGGTAGTATGGCTTAGGAAGTTACTATCTTATTTATTTGATCTCCAGCTAGATGCTACTTGTATACACTGTGACAACCAGAGTTGTGTGAATTTGTCATAGAACCCAGTGTTCCATGACAAGTCGAAGCATATCGAGATCAAGTATCACTATATTAGGGATATGGTGCAGAGGGGTGAGGTGAAGCTCTAGTATATTGTGACAAACAACCAGATAGCTGATGTGTTGATGAATCCATTGGACAGAGTGAAGTTTGAGTACTTCAGGGAGAAGCTTGGTATTCTCCAAATCGAGGTCCCTTCCAAGGGGAAGTGATGAGTCTGAAAGCCATTCTGACGAGCAGTTCAAATGTAAGGGTTGATCCATTCTGTCATGGTGAGAGGATTGGTTCCTTCCATGTTAGATATGAGTGCTGATCCATTCTGATATGACTATAGGATTGGTTCCTACATGATCAGATATAAGGGCTATTGCCATTCTTGGAATGGAGTTGCCTGGTGAGTTACCAGGAATACTTGGTCTTGGACTGAGGGCCTTTCTGAGATGATTGTAAGATGTATTCTTACATGATCAGATGTGAGTTCGGCCCTAGTAGGGTTTTATTCATGCCGAGATTAGTATAAATAGAGAGCTAGACTCTCTATTTAATACACAACTCATACACACTCAAGTGTAGCACATAGTTGAGGAAGGAGAAGACACTGGGGCTAGATAGAAAGAAGGTTACTACTGTCGGGAGATCATCTTACTGTTTTGAGGTTTTACTTTTGGTGTTGATTCTATCTCTGAGGAAGTTGTGGGGTTTTCTCCATTTATGGTTTCCCCGAGGAAAAAAATTGTGTTCATTGTCTCTTGTGTTTGATTGTTGTGCTTGTTATTCTCTCAGTTAAAGATCCAAATGTTATACTAGCTTAATGTTAAAAATCTAACATAGTGGTGCTGGATGAGAGCATGCACAAGTCTGTAGTCTCATTTTGTGTCAGTGGTGGTGACACTAAGGGGAAAGAAGTCGTCATGGTGGTATTGGCAAACAACCTAGGTCCCACATTCAACAATGGGGAGGCTGGTATGTTGTCAACCATGGTGTTGACCACAGGGACGACATTAGCGTGTGTGGTCATCCCTTGCAGATCAATGGTGTTGATGGTAGGGATAACGTTGGCGGGTGTTGTTAACCCTTGTGGATCGTGATAATTCAGTTGATCAACTGTCATGATCTTCCCTTCATGGGGGAACATCATGAGATGAAAGATAGTTGAAACGACAGCTCTCATGGCGTACATATAACTTCTTCCAAGGAGAAGGTTATAGTCCAATTGAGCGTTGACAACCTCTATGTCAATCAGAACTGTCTTCCTGGCTAATGTGATGGGGACATGGGGGAGGATTCCTTGGGCTTTAGTGGGATGGCCATCATAAGCCCGCAAAGTTGTGGAGGATGGTTGCATAATTGGGGATCCAAGTTTCTGCTAGACTAGGGTAGACATAACGCACGTAGATGCCCCCTCATCCACTATGCACCGGTGCACAACCAGATTCCGGATAGACATCGGGATTTGAAAGGTAGTAGTTGATGGCATGCATGGTTCTCCATTCTTTGTGTCGAATGTGATCTACTTGGATTCAGAGGGGTCTATGGCCCCAAGGGAAGCTAGTAAGGCTTTCTGCTGCATTGAGCACATTTTGAGTACCTCAAGAGCGGACATGGCGGTTGGTGTTTGGGCTAGATCATCCATGATGTTGTAGCTGACAGCAACTCTAGCCATGGCTATTATTGGCAACCCAGCGTATGGGGGGGCGTGGGAAAGGGGGTAATTGAAGAGGTGCATTGATTGTTTTAGACGTTGATGCCGCTGATGTGTCAATGGCTTCGATGTTGGTTCTGTACTTATTTCATCTAGTTTGTAGATTGACCTCTTCAGTTGTCATAGCAAGCAGGTACTGGACACTTGTTTCTACCATGGGAGGTACCCCCAGAGCGTTGGGACTGGGTTGGGGAGGGGGTGCGGTTGCCACCAATCCTTGGACTAGTAATGGGTTTTGGAGCACCATAGGAGGAGGTCCTTGTGGTGCTGGGTTGGGTTGGGCTTGGTACGTTGTGTTGGTGGCATGTTGAACCTCATTCCTAATGGCTTGATTGGCGTGACCCATGAAGGGACACTCAAATATGTAGTGCTCGTAGACCTCACAGAGTGTGCATGGTTGGTTTGTACACAATGGGGCGTTGCATCTCAGTGCATTTGGTCGTGGAGAATTTTGGGCTGGTCAGTTTGCCGCGGCATTGTTGGGAGGGTTTGGTTGTTGACCTCCTCCCTTCGTTTGGTTGTTGCCTTGGTTCCGGGGTCGGTTATTCCTAGCTTTCCCTTGTTGATTATTGGGGGTTGGTTGGTTGGTACGGTTTTGTTGTGCAAACACCTGTCCCAACGGAGCAGGTGGAGCAGGGGTGGGGGCTTGAACTGCTTGCACTGGTGGTGCATAGTAAATTTGGGTGGGTGGTGGTGCCACAAATGTGGGAATTTTCCACCCGTACTGTTGTGTTGGCCAAACCAAGGCCTGATCCTGCTACGGTGGCACAGGTTTTGCATAAGAAGTTGTGGCTCCAGACTGGGACATCATTCTTGCATAGTCTGGAGTTTGGTTTTGGTAGCCCACAGTAGCAGTGTTTCTTGGTTGTGGTGGAACTACAAGTGGTGTCAAATAGTGTTGTGGTTGTTGGGAGACCGAGCCTATGATGCCATCTACAGCATGGGATGTCCCCGGTGCATCCCGATAGGAGGTAATCACATGGGGAGCGTCTAGAATGACAGTGTAGAGGTACCCAGACTGTGCATAAATCAGATCGAACTGCTAGGATTTCAAGATGGCTTCTTCTTTGGATTGGGGACGTTCTAATGTGATGTCGTTTGCTATGGGTGGGAGAAAGGTCTTGAGGAACCAATCTAGGAAGATCCTGTCATTGAGTTGGATCTTACACAAACTACGACGTCGCCGCCACTCGTGGATGTGGTCGGTTATGTGGGTCGCAGTGTTCTGACGACAACATAATAAGATCTCCACCCCTTCATCATATCTGACGGGGATTTAGAAATATTGCAGGAACATGAAAGCCAGGGAGTTGAAATCTGGGTACTTGGCTTATGGTAGCTCAATGTACCACTTGGCTGCAGCACCTGTGAGGGTGTGTTGGAATAGTCTTAGCCTGATCGAATCATCTACGATGATGTTTGATGAGCACCATAGATGAAATGTCATGATGTGGTTTTGGGGGAATTCCCCTGCCTTCCCTTCAAAATTGGGAATATCTGAGGGTAGTTTGGTTGGCATGGGAGGCCAAAAAGTTTGATGGCGAACGGGTTCGTTTGTCGACTGATCCAAATCAGGCAAGTTGAGATGAGCCATGAAAGGCAGGTTTGACCCCAAGTTGATGTGAGATGGGGCAGGTATGGTGGTGGGGTTTGCAGGTGCATAATGCACCTGCATGGCTGGGGGTACTGGTGGTGCCATTGTATATGGGGAAGTTCCCCTGAGTGTGATGGGAGGGACAGTGTGGTTGGAAGGGCCACTACCCCCATGTATGATAGGAGAGGTAGTGTAGGTGGAAGGGCCACTACCCCCATGTGTGACAGGAGGGGCAGTGTATGTGGAAGGGCCACTGCCCCTATGTGTTGTAGGTGGGATAGCTTGAGTGGTCACTATGGGTGGTGGCAGCTGACTGATGACAGTTTGCATGACTGTGCTGGGGCCACCTATAGGATTGTTAGTAACATTTTGTGGTGTGGACATGGGTTCACTAGCGATTTGTATGCCGAAAAATGGATCTGGGTTTGCACCAACCATGGGGCTTGATGGTGCAGTGTGTAGGTCTGTTCGAACTGATATGGGTCTGAATCTGATTTAGAGGCTCTGTGGCCTTCTGATGGTGTGAGAGGTCATTGAGAATGGTCTCGATGATGTCGGTTCAATGACCCGAATTGTGGTGGTTCGCCTCTCAGGCGTGAGGAAGAACGTGAGGAATCAATTGTGTTAGATTTGTGTATGAAACTGGTGGAAATGATTTTTTGGACCCCGGTTTCAAAAGGATTCCTATTGGCTAAAGTGGTCACTTGACCACCAAGACTGCCAGAAGACAGCACTTAGCTTTTTCCTCATGGGCGTTCTACTCAATCAATGGGGTTCGTTGCTTGTTTTGCTTGGCAATTCCTCTCAGCAGCCAGCTACTTTGGGGTTCCCGTGGTACTCCTCACAATGAGTTTCTGGGATGAGCCCAAGTACTTCCCATGGTTGAGGCAGTCAGGGACTTATGTCCTCAAAGACTGCAGATCTTTGACTTAGTGTAAATTTGTAAATTTTAGTGGCTCTCTTAGCGTCATGAACTGAGTTGGGTTGATTTGCGTGGTATGGTGTGTATGTATTTTTTGTTTTTTTGTTATCTAGTGGCTTCAAATGGTTTATGAATATTCCATAGAGTTCATCATATTGTGGTTAAAAGTCATAAATAAACAAAAATTTGTAGACAGATACCATTTTTTACCCTAAATTGTGATAGCCTAACTAGGTGACTACCTTACAACTATATTCTTCTTCAACCAGGAGAAGGTGTTGGGCTCTCAACACAATGGGACTAAGCCCATCCGTAGATCCACAAATCACCTCCTGGATGCAAGGTTGGTCAACTGGGAGGACGCTTAGCACCATGAGAAGCCCTCCTTCTCTACCCCCTCTACCTTCCAAGTCACACGTTTTTAGTAGTTCTGAACAATATTGGGTAAGGGCCTATTATTATACAAGTTGTGCCCTTCGTCTTATCCCAAAATACCTCAAAGGGTGATGACTGGGTAGAGGAGGAAGGGTAAGCAAGATTATTGAATTTAGGTTAGTTTTAGTTAAGCTATATTCATTAACCCATTAAAATTTTCTAACTTACACTTTGTTTTGTACATTAAATTGTGATTAACATAAATTGAAATGGAAATGAAACAATTGTGATGGACAGAGGTAGACGAACCGCATTGACAGTCCTTAGTTATTAAAAACCAACTTCTGAGTGACAGCTCACACATTTTAGGTCAAATGTGGTCAGGGGGTCACCAAATTTTTCCAGAAATAGGCGAGGGGGTCGCTCAGATTTTGCAGACATAAGCAGTCTGTCTTTCTGAAGGAATTCACACCTTTCTAGGGAAAAATGGTGACCCAGTCGCACCTGTGAGGCCTAAATGAGTGACCTAGTCCCCTGTTTAGGATCGATAAGTGTGACCTGCTCTGGACTAGGATTTTTGTTATGCTGAGTCAGATCCGGTTGATAGTAACCTGTACTGTGGCCAAATGGACTTGGATTTTCCTTGTGGAGGCTCGGCAGAAACATAAACTATAAATAAATAGGATTTAAACTAGATTTGATAAACATTTTAACCTAGGGCAAAAAATAAACTGAAACTTTAATTTTTTTTTTAAAATAGACCCAGGGATCCTGTGGGATCGACCTAGTATGGTCGCCAGTTCTGTAGCTGGGATTTATCCCTTGCTATAGGGTAGCAATGGCTACCTTCCATCTATAGGATGGAAGGATAGGTTCCTGGATGGAAATGCAGAAAGTAAAAGCAGAAATGAAACTAGACAGTAATGAAAAATAACAAATAAAGAACCCCTCTGCAAACACGGTTAGAGTTCAGCTCTAATAACCTACAAAAACATATCAAAAAACTTGCAAAGAGAACATGGAAACCTACAAACAAGCAATGGGTTAGATAAAAGCAAACAAACAAAACAAAATACACATGTATACCTTCTCTTTGGTGGAATGGGCCACCATGCCTTGGCTGGGAAAAGCACCTCTCTCTCTCTCTCTTAGCAATGGAGGAGCTATGGCTCAATGGGAGAATGAATGGATGAGAGGGGGGTGTGGGTGGCTTGAGAGACAAAGGGTCTCAAGGCATCCACGGGCAGCATAACAGTATGCAAGGGAGAAGTGTTTTGAGAGTGACCCCCACCCCTCTATTTATAGCTTTTTTGGGGCTTTTTAGGGTTTTAAGCCCCTGGTTGGGGATTTAGCCCCTTCTACCCTATCTTTAGCTCCTTTTGGGGTTTTTAGCTCCTTTGAGGGGTTTTAGCCCCTTTTTGGAGGATTTAGCCCCTAGGAGAACAATTTAGGCTCTTGTTTGGGGTTTTTAAGCCCTTTTTCTCATTCTTAAGCCTTTTTTAGTGTGTGGGGGTCTAATGGGGTGAAATGAGGGTCGTGCATGGGTGTCCTTGGGTGGTGTAGGCCATGTAGAGCTGGGTGAGGTTTTTTTTGGGTTAACAGCGTGTGCGAGATTAGTATTTAGAAATTGTGTGATTTCTTCACGATAAGGACACTCTTTAGTGAAGTGGTCACCTCCGCATAACAGACATGGATATTTCTCTTTTCTTTTCCCTTTATTGTTCTCGTTGATGGTTGGTTTTGAATTTTCCTGCCGGTTTCCAAGTTTTTTGTTTTTAGTTTTACCTTTCTTTTTATTGTTGTCGGGCGTTTGTGTACTCTGAATGGAATTGACCTCAGTGGAAACCTTGGGATTTGAAGGTGCATGGGTGGAAGTTAGGGGTTGCTTGGCAGGTTTTTTTGTTGGCGGGGACTGGATTGAACAAACAATCCCATCAACAGGGGTTTCTGTTGGTGGCTTGGCAGGATTGGTTCTTCGGCAAGGAGCTTGATGGATCAAGTCATACAACGTTTCGGACTAGGAATATAACAATTCCAGATATTGGGCTCGAGTAATGGCTTGCTCTTCGGTAACAGCACCGCCCATAGCCACATCTCAGGTGATTGGAGGCAACAAAGATTTAGTAAACCAATCAGCTGACAATTGATGCAGGATAGGAGCCTTAATAAGTATTCTCTGCCTTCTCCACTCATGGATATGATCAGATATGTGGGTGGAGGTGTTCTGATGTAAGGAAGTTAAGAGATATGTACCCATTTCATAAAGGATAGGAAGCTGAAAGTGTGTAAGAAAGACAGTTGCCAAAGAACCAAAATCCACAAACGAATGTTGTGGAAGTTCAATGTACCATTTCATGGTGGTACCAGTCAAAGTTCGTTGGAAGAGTCTATTGCATTTACAACTTTTTCCCAAATTTTGGACCCTCCTTTTGATTTTATCTTGCCTGGATTTATTTGGTTTCCTAAACTCTATTTTTTCCCTCTGCTACAAATTTGGATTTTCTTGAGTTTGAATTGAGGTCAATTGTTTCTTTCATTTCAGAAGTTGGATGATCTAAATCTACCTTTGTCTAGCCAAAGCTTTTGATTATGGAGTTTGTTTATTTTTTAACATTTTCTCTGTCGATGATTTTGTTTTAGCACTATTGGAAGTCAGTTGAAGTTTGAGTCGAAACTTTAGTTATCTATGCCACCGTTGTTTCGGAGGTTAAACGAACTGATTCCATCGCTGCCAAACCAAGAATATTTTGAACACTTAACATTTGTCTTTTATTTTTCCAATGATCGTTGTTGAAAGTCAGTTGAACAACGAATCAGGGCATTAGTTCTCTATGTCACCGATGGATAGTTTTACTTTCGTCGATTCATTCAAACCTTTCTGCATTGTTATGATTTTTTTTTTTTTTTTTGCTGTCGGAAGTTTATTAAAGTTTGAATCAGGGCATTAGTCCTCTGTGCCACCGATGGAAAGTCATATTTTTCACCGATGAGCTTTTATCTCCTTTGTTTTTTTTTCAAAAAACTTTACTTTTTGACTTTCGACATTTTTGTTTTATCAGCGGTCGGAGTTTTAGTCTTTAGTGACGCCGCCGTTTCAGAGGCCTTGTTATTTGTCACACCGACACTGTGGAGTATTTTGAGTCTCGAGGTTCCAATGAGTTAGTCATTAGTTGCTCTGATCGCTGATGTTTTCGATTGTTGTGGGACCCGTAGTTGGTTTGACTTCCGTCGTTGTGGCTCCTTAGTGAACTAATCGTCCGATATATAGTTCTTTCGCTCGCCGATGCCTTGGTTTTATTGATCAAACTTTTACTTTCGATGATTTTTTTCGCTATCAGAGCGGTGTTGATGATTGATTGGAGGACTAGTCCTTTTTGTTGCCGACACGGTAGCAGCATTAAGCTTTAACTCGTCGATCCATAGTCCTCCGAGCCTCCGATCGCTGATGTTTTCAGTTGTTCCGGAAGCCATAGTGAGTCTATTTTTCGTCGTTGTGGCTGCATAGTGAACTAAGTTTCCGATTCATTAGTGGTTCCAATCTTCGACGCTTAACTATTGGTGGTTTTTAGTTGTTGGCATCACCAACACTACGGAGATGTTAAATATTATAGCCCCAACACTTAGCGTTAAAGATCTCCAACACCGATTGACTTAATAGTCTTGTGGGACCCGTAGTCTGTTCATTGTCCATCATTGCAGCTATAAATAGGACTATTCTTTCATAGTCTTTAGTTCTTCTAATCGTCGATCATTTTCATTTGATCATGGAAGCCGTAGTTTGTGTGTCTTCCATCGTTGCGGCTCCTTAGTGAACTAATTGTCCGATGCTTAGTGTTCAAAACTATCGATAGGGTCTTCCCATTGTTTTCATGGGCGACGGAGGTTTCTTTTTTTGGTTGAGTCAGGTTTTCTCCAAGATGAAGAGCACATGTTAGGGTTCAGATTTGGTGGTTACATTGTTATGATTCATGCTTTCATGATTTCGAGTTAGTCCAAATGTGGCCTGGATTGAGGTAAAGATTATTTATATTGAGCTTGTGATTTTAGTTTGGACAATAGATTTAGCATATTTCAAGACACAAACTCACAGGATTTCTTTGTTTTGTCATTTTTTCATGCATTAACACTTATATAGTTTATCTTATAGAATGCATACGGAGAAGGTAAATGGATTGATACAGTTTTTTGGTTATTCATGATAGGGTGATTGCTGCTATAGAGAATATATGTCTAGAAGACAAAGCAGAAGAAAATGAAGAAGCAGAGATGAAGAAAGAGAAGAAGAATGTAAGGGTCTGAGATCTCAACAGATTGATAGCAGCAGAGGCCCAGGCTTGGGAAAAGTTCATCAGCAACCAAGCTGGTCTCTCTTTATAAAAGTGCTATTAAATTTTAATTTAATATAACGTATTGTATAGCACTCACTAAAAGACAAATTTGTGAGATTAAACGATTGGGGGGGAGCCAAAGGTCATAGGGGGAGCCCAAAGGTCACAAGGGGCAACCCAAAGGTTTTGTTTTTTTGTATAAATATAGGAGAGTTAGATGTAATAAAGGAATTTTCCTAGATAGATTTGTGAGACTATGTTGTAATAATAACTATTTCCTTTTGCAATAAAGAAATTACAAGTTTCCTGTTGGAGAAAGCTTGGTGGAAGGTTTAAAATGTAGTGCTATGGATTTGTTGAATGTGAACTATTTCATTTTCAGTTGTTGTCCATTAACTATGAGATCGCTCTAACTCTTCGAACCTATGTTCTTGTTATGAATGCGCTCTAGTTTATTCTATGAAATTTCCACTATGAGTAATGAAGGCTTTTCATAAATAATGAGCTATCTTGTTTTTCATATATCTATTAATGTTCATGTGTTTTGAATTAAGTAACAGCTATCTATGATTTTTCTTAATGCATGCGAAGAAATACATTACTCATTGATAAATGATAATCTTGCTCCCTGGGGGTAGGTTAGATAGTTAGTTCACAGTTAGTTTTAGTTTCTTGATGTGTGTGATTTAGATGCGAGTGAGTTAAGACAAGAGGTAAGAACTTGCGCATCACATTGTGACCGCTCCACACGTTCTCTATCAATATGAATTATTAGATAAGCACTTGCATATCATAATTAAATTCAAAAAACTAAAATATACACGGTGGACCAGGCCATAACTGGTAAAACCTTTTATTTCGTTACTTGACCTACGGTCGCAGGACCGTAAATCGGACGGATTCCCCATACCAAACAGTAACGGGCTAGTTGGGAACGTTTACTGGGGAGAATCCCTAACTGTTGTTACCTGTGAATTTCTAGGAATCAACAATTTTTGGCGCTAGAAGGAGGGCAGCCAGTGCATGGCTGGCCGCAAAACCCATTTCCTCGAAACTATTCCACCAGTAATAGTTCTGAGAGTAGTTTGTTTCCCAATCCAATTCCAGAATAAAAGGGTAAAGAGCATCTGTATTCTGTCGACAACAAAGTATTCAATGATCTGAGAAGATTTACTAGGGAATATGCGAAGAATATTGGAGGATTACCAATTATCCCTGCCTTACCCAGAAGAGAATATCGAAAGAAAGACCGTCCTATATTGGAAGACGCAGTGTTGGTTGAAGATTTTGAAGAACTGGTAGAAATAGCCTTATAGGAAGTTGTTCAACTTATGAATCAGTTGGACCCAAATACACCTTACTGTTCAACTGTTCATACCCCTATTCATTCACCACCTCACTCTCCACTTAAAATCATGGCAAATGTAAACGCAAATCAGCCATCTAACCCGCCAAATCCACCACCTACTTGGAGGGCTAGATCACCATTAAACCTAGCACCTCCTTTGCATGACTTACCTCAAGCTTTTGAGAAAATGTTGCCTAAGTTTGACCCAAGTGAAAAGATTTTGGTAGATGACCATTTGAAAATATTTTGCTTGGCTATAGAAGGACTACGAGCTGGAGAACATGAAGATGTAGTCTGCAGATTGTTCCCTCATACCCTGAAAGGAGCGGCCGCCTCATGGTATTCTGCTCTACCTACAAACTCAATCACAGACTGGGATACTTTTGAAAGAATATTTAGAATTAAATATGTAGTCCAAAAAACTCATGCAGCTCTAATGAAAGGATTATGCGCTTTAAAGAAAGAAAGAAAGGAAAAAGTGCATAGTTTCACTCAAAGATTTGTTGCTTGTCTAAAGAATTTTTCTGCAACCAATAAACCATCTGATAAAGTTCTGAGTGAATAATATACTTCAGCTCTAGGGCCTGAATTGGCCATGTTTTCCAAGATTTCAGTCAAACCTACATTGTCAGAAACTTATGAAGAAGCTGAGAGGGTAGAAGCTGAAAAAGAGAGCATAGAAGATTATCCTGAGCAGTCGGGAGAAAAAACTTTTGAAGGAATGTTGAAAATGATGCAGAAGCTATCTAACAGAGTGATAGATTTGGAAAAAGAAAAGGAGGCTCATAAAGCATACAAGCCTTACTATGAAAGGAGAGAAGATAACAATCAATCTAAATCTCCTCCACACAGTCCTGCATCAATGAATTTAACTAAGGTAGGTATGGATCATTTTTGCACCTTTGATCAGTAGCCTCGTTCTAAAAAAAATTTCCCTCAATGGATCAATTCGATGACATTAGTAATGAATCAGCTATTGGACTCTAAACTAACAGAAGATGATGAGCAGCAAGAAAAAAATAATCAACCCATAGAAAAAAAAGAAGAGGATGCTTTAGTTTTATGGGACTGTGTCTCACTTTTTGATACAGAACAGGAGGGTTCACTGAAACAAAAAAAAACATCAGAAACAAATGTGACAATAAGAAGTCAAGATTTGATAAATAAAGAAAATTCAATACTTCCAAAAATTAAGAGACTTCAAGACAATGTAAAGAAAATTCAGAAGAGCACCACAACTAATAAAATACCTAAATTCACCATTACGAGTCAAAATCCAAAGAAAATCAACATGCATGTTAAGCCTGTTAAAGAAAGATTGATAATGTAAAAAAGAATCTCGAAGAACATAAGTTGGAGTATAATATTCTGGAAGATATTAAAAGGGCTAAGGAAAATATCTCACTGTTTGAAATGTGTAATGTGCCTCAGTAGAAAGAAAAATTGTTAAAAGCACTTGAAGTACCAGAGAAAAAGCTTCCCACTAACAACCCACCTAAAGAAGAAGAAATTGGTGAAGCAAGTGTGGGAGGTATGTCTAAATACAAAACCCCACCATTTCTACTAACTTTTGAAATTTTCAACCATAACGTGCACAACTGTTTAGTAGACTCGAGGGAATCATTCAATGTTATGCCACTTTCAGTCTGCAAGAAGATAAATGGACAACCTAAACCATCTACCTGGCAGGTTATTCAGTTAGACAGAACAGCTATGAATCTAATTGGGGAAATGGAGGATGTTCTGATTCGATTATCTTGAAATGAAAAGGTATGTCAATTCATCGATATTGTAGTAGCAGACATACCTGAGGCTTATTGACTTGTTTTGATTCGAGATTGGTCACCAAGGCTAAATGGATATTTTGCATCAGATTGGTAACATCTATGGTTGCCTTATAAGGGAATTCCCAATCAAATAAAAGTATTCAGAGAGCCCCACATGAAGCACAATGTTACTCAGTTGGAGGGTAAGAATGAACCAGTGAATTCTGTATTGGGAAATTATCTAATTGAGCTAGAACCAGGAAACTACCAAGCAAAAAAAGCTAGCAGTACACCAGACACCCAGCCTGATCTCCTTCAATTTTCACGGGCTGATGAGATTGATTGTAAAATAGTAGATGTAGTTTTTGATAATGGGTAGGCCTTTTTCAATTTGCAGTCAAGCCTCACCTTTCAACTTACAAGCTCCCAGATTTACAGGGGTGGGAAAAGAACTGACCAGTTAGTGGTTTAGTTCTCAAACTTTATTTTTCTTGGTTTTTATTTCTTGATTATCTTGCACAAAAATAAACTAATTTGGTTGTTTATTTTTTATTTATTTTATTTCTGTTTGTTTTAGTTAGATTTTGATTGATTTGAATAAAAGAAGCAAACTTTTGGTTGCATGGAGAGCATCAGAATTCTGGTTAACAAAAATCCTTGATTATAAGACTGTGTACTATTGATTTATCTGAAAGAATTTATTCTACTTTAGCAGTTTTCCTAAATGGCTATGAACACATTGAATTCCTACTTAATCCTTGTAAAATAACTCAGGATCAAAAGGTCTGGATTACTATTTCGAGGCTCCATCCATCTCACATTTAAAAATGTCTGAGGGGGTGACAGCAAGGACCCATGGAAAGGAAGCAGGGTAAACAATATATTATATATAAATGATCCCATTCCAAGAATTGAAAGCCAAAAAAAAATAAGAGTCAAAAAATCTCCTAAGAAAGCAATATGTATCAAAACAAAGTACTGAACCATCTGAGTACAAAATTGCCAAATCTCTTCTTCGTCCATGAGCTGAAAATCAATACATCTCTCACACAAAAGGACACTATGGATAGAGGAGCCTGTATAAAAAATTCAGAAAGAAAGGCATGCAGGAGAACTCAAAAAGGACAAAAAAGTCCAAAAGCACAAAAGTGCAGAATGGCATGGGAATGACGAACAAATGAATATTTCGGTTTACCATATGTTATGATCCTGTGGTTTCCAAGCTGGGAGCTACCCGAAGATAGAGGTAAAGAATGAAACTCATATTCCTGGCCTCAAAAGAGTTATCTTGACTTTGAAATCTGGGTTTCCATTTTCCTAAATTGGACTATCATCAATGATTAAAAGTACATACATTTGCCATTTGAGAAATCCAGACATCTAGAAGAATTCAACATGTTGGTTTTATTGTCAAACAGTCTGTTACTTAAGGAAGAAATTGTCCAGAGATCTAGGTTCACCAGGTAGTTGCCAATTGTTGCAGCTGCAACTTTTTCCCAAATTTTTGAAAAATTTTGGACCCTCCTTTTGATTTTATCTTGCCTGGATTTATTTGGTTCCCTGAACTCTGTTTTTTCCCTCTGCTACAAATTTGGATTTTCTTGAGTATGAATTGAGTTCAATTGTTTCCTTCGTTTCGGAAGTTGGATGATCTAAATATTCCTTTGTCTAGCCAAAGCTTTTGATTATGGAGTTTGTTTATTTTTTAACATTTGCTCTATCGATCATTTTGTTTTAGCACTATCGGAAGTCAGTTGAAGTTTGAGTCAAAACTTTAGTTATCTATGTCGCCGTTGTTTCGGAGGTTAAACAAACTAATTCCATCGCTACCCACCCAAGAAACTTTTGAACACTAAACATTTGTTTTGACTTTGCAGATGATCGCTGTCAGAAGTCAGTTGAACAGTGAATCGTGGCATTAGTTCTTTATGTCACCGATGGATAGTTTTACTTTCGCCGATTCATTCAAACCTTTTTGCTTTGTGATGTTTTTTTTTGTTGTTTTTGCTATCAGAAGTTTATTAAAGTTTGAATCGAGGCACTAGTCCTCCGTGCTGCCGATGGAAAGTCATGTTTTTCGCCGATGAGTTTTTATCTCCTTTGTTTATTTTTCAAAAAACTTTACATTTTGACTTTCGGCGTTTTTGTTTTATCAGCAGTTGGAGTTTTAGTATTTAACAATGCCGCCATTTCGGAGGCCTTGTTGTTTGTCTCACTGACACTGCAGAGTATTTTGCATCTCAAGGTTCTGATGAGTTAGTCATTAGTTGCTCCCATCGCCAATGTTTTCTATTGCTGCGGGACCCATAGTTGGTTTGACTTTCGTCGTTGCGGCTCCTTAGTGAACTAACCATCCGGTATATAGTGCTTCCACTCGCCGATGCCTTGGTTTTATTGATCAAACTTTTAATTTCGATGACTTGTTTTCGCTATCGAAGCGGTGTTAATGATTGATTGGAGGACTAGTCCTTTGTGTTGCCGACACGGCGGCAGCGTTAAGCTTTAACTCGTCGATCCGTAGTGCTCTGAGCCTCCGATCGTCGATGTTTTCAGTTGTTCCAGAAGCCATAGTCAGTCTATTTTCTATCGTTGCAGCGGTGTAGTGAACTAACCTACCAATTCATTAGTGGTTCCAATCTCCGACGCTTAACTATCAGCGGTTTTTAGTCGTTGGCATCGCCGACACTACGGATATGTTAAATATTATATCCCCAACACTTAGCATTAAAGGTATCTGACACTGATTGACTTAATAGTCTCATGGGACCCGTAGTCTATTCACTGTCCATCGTTGCGGCTATCAAGAGGACTATTCTTACGTAGTCTTTAGTTCTTTCGATCGTCGATGGTTTTCATTTGATCACGGAAGCCATAGTTTGTATGTCTTCCGCTGTTGTGGCTCCTTAGCAAACTAATTGTCCGATGCTTACTGTTCAAAACTGTCGATAGGGTCTTCCCACTATTTTCATGGGTGACGGAGGTTTCTATTTTTGGTCGAGTCAAGTTTTCTCCGAGATGAAGAGCACAGGTTAGGGTTCAGATTTGGCGGTTACATTGTTATGATTCATGCTTTCATGATTTCGAGTTAGTCCAGATGTGGCCTGGATTGAGGTAAAGAGTCTTTTTATTGAGCTTGTGATTTTAGTTTGGACAATGGATTTAGCGTATTTCAAGACACAAACTCGCGGGATTTCTTTGTTTTGTCATTTTTTCATGCATTAACACTGTATATAGTTTATTTTACAGAATGCATACATAGAAGGTAAATGGACTGATACAGTTTTTTGGTTATTCATGATAGGATGATTACTGCTGTAGAGAAGATATGTCTAGAAGACAAAGCAAAAGAAAATCAAGAAGCAGAGATGAAGAAAGAGAAGAAGAAAGTAAGGGTCTGATATCTCAACAAATCGATAGCAGCAGAGGCCCAGGCTTGGGAAAAGTTCATCAGCAACCAAGCTGGTCTCTCTTTATAAAAGTGCTATTAAATTTTAATTTAATATAACATATTGTACAACACTCACTAAAAGACAAATTTGTGAGATTAAACGGTTGGGGGTGAGCCCAAAGG
This sequence comes from Pseudotsuga menziesii, assembly GCA_001517045.1. NCBI lineage: Eukaryota > Viridiplantae > Streptophyta > Pinopsida > Pinales > Pinaceae > Pseudotsuga > Pseudotsuga menziesii. The sequence continues at coordinate 30,414 of LPNX010024403.1, read as the reverse complement.
TCACAGGGGGAGCCCAAAGGTCACAGGGGGCAGCCCTAAGGTTTTGCTATTTTGTATAAATATAGGAGAGTTAGATGTAATAAAGGAATTTTTCCAGATAGATTTGTGAGAGTATGTTGTAAGAATAACTATTTCCTTTTGCAATAAAGAAATTACAAGTTTCCTTTTAGAGAAAACTTGGTGGAAGGTTTTAAATGCTGTGCTATGGATTTGTTGAATGTGAACTATTTTTTTTTCAACTATTGTCCATTAACTGTGAGATCACTCTAACTCTTTGAATCTATGTTCTTGTTATGAATGCACTCTAGTTTATTCTATGAAATTTCCACTATGCGTAATGAAGGATTTTCATAAACAATGAGATGTCTTGTTGTTCATATATCTATTAATGTTCATGTGTTTTGAATTAAGTAACAACTATCTATGATTTTTCTTAATGCATGCACAGAAATACATTACTCATTGATAAATGATAATCTTGCACCCTGGGGATAGGTTAGATAGTTAGTTTTAGTTTATCGCTGTGTGTGATTTAGATGCGAGTGAGTTAAGATGAGAGGTAAGAACATGTGCATCACATTGTGACCGCTCCTCGTGTTCTCTATCAATATGAATTCTTAGATAGGCAATTGCATATCATACTTAAATTCAAAAAATTAAAATATACAAGGTGGACCAGGCCGTAACCGGTAAAACCTTTTATTTTTTTACTTGACCTACAGTAGCCAGACCGTAAACCAGACGGATTTCCCATACCAAACAATAACGGGCTAGTTGGGAACGTTTACTGTGGATAATCCCTAACTATTGTTACCTGCAAATTTCTAGGCATCAACAGTTTTTGGTGCTATAAGGAGGGAAACCAACGCATGGTTGGCCGAGGAAACCCATTTCCTCAAAACTATTCCACCGGTAACAGTTCTGAGACCAGTTTGTTTCCCAATCCAATTCCGTAATAAAAGGGTAAATAGCATCTATATTCTGTCGATAATGAAGTAGTCAATGATCTGAGAATATTTACTAGGGCATACACGAATAATATTGGAGGGTTACTGATTATCCCTTCCTTACCCAGAAGAGAATATCGAAAGAAATACCATCATATATTGGAAGATGCAGTGATGGTTAAATATTTTGAAGAGCTGGTAGAAATATCCATACAGGAATTTGTTCAACCTCTGAATCAGCTGGACCCAGATACACCTTATTGTTCACATGTTCATACCCCTATTCATTCACCACCTCACTCTCCACTTAAAATCATGGAAAATGTAAATGCATATCAGCCACCTAACCCACCAAATCCACTACTTTCTTGGAGGGCTAGATCACCATTAAACCTAGCACCTTCTTTGCATGACTTACCTCAAGCTTTTAAGAAAATGTTTCCTAATTTTGACCCAAGTGAAAATATTTTGGTAGATGATCATTTGCAAAGCTTTTACTTGGCTATAGAAGGACTACGGGCTGGAGAACATGAAGATGTAGTCTGTAGATTGTTCCCTCATACCTGAAAGGAGCAGCAGCCTCATGGTATTTTTCTCTCCCTGCAAACTCAATCACAAACTGGGATACTTTTAAAAGAATATTTAGAAGTAAATATGCAATCCAAAAAAATCATGCACCTCTGATGAAAGGGTTATGTGCTTTAAATAAAGAAAGAAAGGAAAAAGTGCATAGTTTCACTCAAAGTTTTGCTGCTTATCTAAAGAATTTTTCTGCAATTGATAAACCATATGATAAAGTTTTGAGTGAATACTATACTTCAGCTCTAGGGCCTGAATTGGACATGTTTTCCAAGATTTCAGTCAAACCTACATTGTCAGAAACTTATGAATAAGCTGAGAGGGTAGAAGATGAAAAAGAGAGCATAGAAGATTATCCTGAGCAGTCGGGAGAAAAAACTTTTGAAGGAATGTTGAAAATGATGCAGAAGCTATCTAACAGAGTGATAGATCTGGAAAAAGAAAAGGAGGCTCATAAAGTATCCAAGCCTTACTATGAAAGGAGAGAAGATAACAATCAATCTAAACCTCCTCCACACAGTCCTACATCAATGAATTTAACTAAGGTAGGTATTTGCACCTTTCATCAGCAGCCTCATTCTGAAAAAAATTGCCCTCAATGGATCAATTCGATGACATTAGTAATGAATTAGCTATTGGACTCTAAACTAATAGAAGATGATGAGAAGCAAGAAAAAAATAATCAACCCATAGAAAAACAAGAAGAGGATGCTTTAATTTTATGGGACTGTGTACCAGTTTTTGATACAGAAGAGGAGGGTTCACTGAAACAGACAAAAACATCAGAAACAAATGTGACAACAAGAAGTCAAGGTTTGATAAATAAGGACAATTCAATAATTCCAAAAATTAAGAGACTTCAAGAGAATGTAGAGAAAATTCAGAAGAGCACCACAACTAATAAAATACCTGAATTCACCATTATGAGTCAAAATCCAAAGAAAATCAACATGCATGTTAAGCCTGTTGAAGAAAAGATTGATAATGTAAAAAAGAATCTTGAATAACATAAGATGGATTATAATATCGTGGATGATATTAAAAGGGATAAGGAAAATATCTCACTATTTGAAATGTGTAATGTGCCTCAGCAGAAAGAAAAATTGTTAAAATCACTTGAAGTACCAGAGAAAAAGCTTCCCACTGACAACCAACTTGAAGAAGAAGAAATTGGTGAATCAAGTGTGGGAGGTATGTCTAAATACAAAACCCCACCATTTCTCCTAACTTTTGAAATTTTCAACCATAACGTGCACAACTATTTAGTAGACTCAAGGGCATCAATCAATGTTATGCCACTTTCAGTCTGCAAGAAGATAAATGGACAACCTAAACCATCTACCTGGTAGGTTATTCAGTTAGACAAAATAGCTGTGAAGGTAATTGGGGAAATGGAAGATGTTCTGATTCGATTATTTTCAAATGAAAAGGTATTTCAGTTCATCGATATTGTAGTAGCAGACATACCTGAGGCTTATGGACTGGTTTTGAGTCGGGATTGGTTAGCAAAGCTAAATGGATATTTTGCATCAGATTTGTCACATATGTGGTTTCCTTATAAGGGAAGTCCCAATCAAATAAAAGTATTAAGAAATCCCCACATGAAGCACAATGTTACTCAGTTGGAGGGTAAGAATGAACTAGTGAATTCTGTATTGGGAAATTATCTAATTGAGCTAGAACCGAGAAACTACCAAGCAAAAGAAGCTAGCAGTACACCAGACACCCAGCCCGATCTCCTTCGATTTTCATGGGCTGATGACATTGATTGTAAAATAGTAGACGTATTTTTTTATAATGGGTAATCCATTTTCAATTTGCAGTCAAGCCTAGCCCCTCAACTTACAAGCTGCCAGATTTATAGGGGTGGGCAGAGAACTGACCAGTTAGTGGTTTAGTTCTCAAACTTTATTTTTCTTGGTTTTTATTTCTTGATTATCTTGCACATAAATAAACTAATTTGGTTGTTTATTTTTTATTTATTTTATTTCTGTTTGTTTTAGTTAGATTTTGATTGATTTCAATAAAAGAATCAAACTTTTGGTTGCATGGAGAGCATCAGAATTCTGGTTAACAAAAATCCTTGATTATAAGACTCTGTACTATTGATTTATCTGAAATAATTTCTTCTAGTTTAGAAGTCTTCCTAAATGTCTATGAACACATTGAATTCCTACTTAATCCTTGTAAAATAACTCAGGTTCAAAAGGTCTAGAATACTATTTCGAGGCTCCATCCATCTCACATTTAAAAATGTTTGAGGGGGTGACAGCAAGGACCCATCATAAAGGAAGCAGGGAAAACAGTATATTATATATAAATGATCCCATGCCAAGAATTGAAATCCAAAAGGAAAATAAGATTCAAAAAATCTCCTAAGAAAGCAATATGTATCAAAACAAAGTACTGAACCATACGAGTACAAAATTGCCAAAGTTCTTCTTTGTCCATGAGCTGAAAATCAATACATCTCTCACACAAAAGGACACTATGGATAGAGGAGCCTGAATAAAAAATTCAGAAAGAAAGGCATGCAGGAGAACTCATAAAGGACAAAAAAGTCCAAAAGTACAAAAGTCCAGAATGGCATGGGAATGAGGAACAAATGAATATTTCTGTTTACCATATGTTACAATCCTGTGGTGTCCAAGCTGGGAGCTACTCGAAGATAGAGGTAAAAAATGAAACTGATGTTCCTGGCCTCAAAGGAGTTATCTTGACTTTGAAATCTGGGTTTCCATTTTCCTAAATTGGACTATCGTCAATGATTAAAAGTACATACATTTTCCATTTGAGAAATCCAGACATTTAGAAGAATTCAACATGTTGGTTTTATTGTCAAATAGTTTGTTACTTAAGGAAGAAATTGTCCAGAGATTTGGGTTCACCAGGTAGTCGCCAATTGTTGCAGCTGCAACGTTTTCTCATTTTTTTGAAAAATTTTGGACCCTCCTTTTGATTTTATCTTGCCTGGATTTATTTGGTTTCCTGAACTCTGTTTCTTCCCTCTGCTACAAATTTGGATTTTCTTGAGTTTGAATTGAGGTCAATTGTTTCCTTCGTTTCAGAAGTTGGATGATCTAAATCTGCCTTTGTCTAGCCAAAGCTTTTGATTATGGAGTTTGTTTATTTTTTAACATTTTCTTTGTCAATGATTTTTTTTAGCACTATCGGAAGTCGGTTGAAGTTTGAGTCGAAACTTTAGTTAGCTATGCCGCCGCTGTTTCGGAGGTTAAAGAAACTGATTCCATCGCTGCCCAACCAAGAATATTTTGAACACTTAACGTTTGTTTTGATTTTGCTGATGATCTCTATCGAAATTCAGTTGAATAACGAATCGGGGCATTAGTTCTCTATGCCGCCAAAGGATAGTTTTACTTTCACCGATTCATTCAAACCTTTTTGCTTTGCGATGATTTTTTTTGTTGTTTTCACTGTCAGAAGTTTATTAAAGTTTGAATCGGGGCATTAGTCATCTTTGCCGCAATGGAAAGTCATGTTTTTCGTTGATGAGCTTTTATCTCCTTTGTTTATTTTTCAAAAAACTTTACTTTTTGACTTTCAACGTTTTTGTTTTATCAGCGGTCGGAGTTTTAGTCTTTAACGACACCGCCATTTCGGAGGCCTTGTTGTTTGTCTCACTGACACTGCGGAATATTTTGCATCTCGAGGTTCCAATGAGTTAGTCATTAGTTGCTCCGATCGTCGTTGTTTTCTATTGCTGCGGGACCCGTAGTTGGTTTGAATTTCGTCGTTGCGGCTCCTTAGTGAACTACCAGTTTGGTATATAGTGCTTCCGCTCGCTGATGCCTTGGTTTTATTGATCAAAATTTTACTTTCGATGATTTTTTTCACTATCAAAGCGGTGTTGATGATTGATGGAAGGACTAGTCCTTTGTGTTTCCGACACGGTGGCAGTGTTAAGGTTTAACTCACCAATCCGTAGTCCTCTGAGCCTCCGATCACTGATATTTTCAATTATTTCGGAAGCCATATTCAGTCTGTTTTCTGCCGTTGTGGCAGCATAGTGAACTAACCTGTCGATTCATTAGTGGTTCCGATCTCCGACTCTTAACTATCAACAGTTTTTAGTCATTGGCATCGCTGACACTGTGGAGATGTTAAAGATTATAGCCCCGACACTTAGCATTAAAGGTCTCCGACGTCGATTGAATTAATAGTCTCGCGGGACCCGTAGTCTATTCGTTGTCCGCCGTTGTGGCTATGAATAGGGCTATTATTTCATAGTCTTTAGTTCTTCTGATCATCGATGGTTTTCATTTGATCGCGGAAGCTGTAGTTTGTATGTCTTCTGCCATTGCAGCTCCTTAGAGAACTAATTGTCCGATGCTTAGTGTTCAAAACTGCCGACAGGGTCTTCCCGTTGTTTTCATGGGCGATGGAGGTTTCTATTTTTGGTTGAGTCGGGTTTTCTCCGAGATGAAGAGCACAGGTTAGGGTTCATATTTGGCGGTTACATTTTTATGATTCATGCTTTCATGATTTTGAGTTCGTCCAGATGTGGCCTGGATTGAGGTAAAGAGTATTTTTATTGAGCTTGTGATTTTAGTTTGGACAATGGATTTAGCGGATTTCAAGACACAAACTCACAGGATTTCTTTGTTTTGTCATTTTTCCATGCATTAACATTGTATATAGTTTATTTTACATAATGCATACAGAGAAGGTAAATGGACTGATACAGTTTTTTTATTATTCATGACAGGGTGATTGCTGCTGTAGAGAATATATGTCTAGAAGACAAAGCAGAAGAAAATGAAGAAGCATAGATGAAGAAAGAGAAGAAGAAAGTAAGGGTCTGAGATCTCAATAGATGAATAGCAACAGAGACCTGGGCTTGGGAAAAGTTCATCAGCAACCAAGCTGGTCTCTCTTTATAAAAGTGTTATTAAATTTTAATTTAATATAACGTATTGTGCAGCACTCACTAAAAGACAAATTTGTGAGATTAAATGGTTGGGGGGGAGCCAAAGGTCACAGGGGGAGCCCAAAGGTCACAAGGGGAAGCCCAAAGGTCACAAGGGGCAGCCCAAAGGCTTTGTTGTTTTGTATAAATATAGGAGAGTTAGATGTAATAAAGGACTTTTTCCGAGATAGATTTTTGAAAGTATGTTGTAAGAAGAGCTATTTCCTTTTAGAGTAAAAAAATTACAAGTTTCTTGTTGGAGAAAGCTTGGTGGAAGGTTTCAAATGTTGTGCTATGGATTTGTTGAATGTGAAGTATTTCGTTTTTAGTTGTTGTCCATTAACTATGAGATCGCTCTAACTCTTTGAACCTATGTTCTTGTTATGAATGCACTCTAGTGTATTCTATGAAATTTCCACTGTGAGTAATAAAGGCTTTTCATAAACAATGAGCTATCTTGTTGTTCATATATCTATTAATGTTCATGTGTTTTGAATTAAGGAACAACTATCTATGTTTTTTCTTAATGCATGTGCAGAAATACATTACTCATTGATAAATGATAATCTTGCTCCCTGGGGATAGGTTAGATAGTTAGTTTTAGTTTCTTGCTATGTGTGATTTAGATGCAAGTGATTTAAGATGAGAGGTAAGAACCTACGCATCACATTGTGACTGCTCCTCGTGTTCTCTATCAATCTACATTCTTAGATAGGCACTTGCATATCATACTTAAATTCAAAAAACTAAAATATACACGGTGGACCGGGCCGTAACCGATAAAACCTTTTATTTTGGTACTTGACCTACGATAGCCAAACCATAAACTGGACGGATTCCCCATACCAAACAGTAATGGGCTAGTTGGGAACATTTACTGTGGAGAATCCCTAAATGTTGTTACCTATGAATTTCCAGGCATCAACAGAGTCTTAAACGAATTGAATCATCCATTAGGGAGTTCGAAGAACACCACAAATGGAATGTCATGACATGGTTTTTTGGATCATCTCCCTGCTTCCCATTGAACTTTGGGATGTCCAATGGTAACTTTACTGGAATGGGAGGCCATGAGGGGTTATGTCAAATGGGATCATTAATCAACTTGGACAAATCAAGCAAGTCCAAAGTTGCTAGGAAAGGTGACTGGCAATTAGGTTGCACGTACTGGTAGTACTGATAGGGCATATAAGTACCAGTAGGACTGTAAGTAGACTGATAGACAGGTTGTTGTGATGAAGAACCTCCAGAAGATCCACCCGTGGGGGGTTGATTTCCAGTATCAGGATCGTTAGGACCACCAGATCCTCTAGGAGGAGGACCTCTAGGGCCTCTGCGACCACCTGTACCATGAGGAGGAGGACCACCAGACCCTCCAGGACCCCTGGGAGGTAAACCTCTGGATCCTCCGAAACCACTACGAGGAGGGCCACTAGACCCTCCAGGACCATTAGGAGGGAAGCCACCAGGCCCCCCAGGACCACCAGGACTATTAGGACCATAAGGAGGAAAGCCGCTAGGCCCTCCAGGACCATGAGGGCCCCCAGAGGGAGGACCTCCATAAGGTGGTCCTCTGGCACCCCCCACAGTATGTATAGGTATCCCTCCCATAGCTTGCATGTAGGACCAGTTAGGTTTCCCTCATGGAGTGAAAGTATTAATAGGATATGGAATTCTAGCATAAGTCATTCCTATAGGGGTGGGTTAGTAATTGATATTTCCTATAAGTACTTGATTTGCTATGTAACCATACCCCCAAGAGGTTTGATTGGTTACAGGTTGTGCCCCAAAGGGCTGGCCTGAACTAGATGGGGGGTTAACCATATTCGTATGGGTAGGAGGGACATAGGCTATAGATTGCTCTATACTAGATGTCTGTCCATGAATAGCTACAATTCCAGTGACTGGCAATGTAGGTCATGCCGGGGGTTGCCCCCGGCACTAGAAGGTATTGATGAAACAAGAATTGAATGTTGTTCCCCAAGTGCAGAAGACCCGGGAGGATTTGGAACATACATAATATGGGAGGTGGTGGGGTTGGTAGTTTGACCTGGATTATGCAGAGTCATGGCCCGATCTATAATAGGTTCAATGGGTTTCATAGAATCAGCAAGTGAGTGATATCCCACAAGCCAAGGGTCCGGATTACGAGGAAAAACTATTGAGCGAGGTGGTGGTGTACCCAATATGTTATCTATTTTCTTCTCAAGTTCTCTTGCATAGAGAATAGCTGCCTGGTATTATCTACGTTCTTCTTCATTTGGTGAAATGTCTTTATAAGAGGTTGGACGGGTTCCAAACGAAGCAATGGCCTATCCCATAGAGGTATCTCAAAACAGAGCATTGGGACCATAATCTGGATGGGTAGTATCATCAACATGGCCTTCCATGGGAGAATGGAATGAAATATTACCCCTAGAATTTTGTTGTGCCAAGGGAGGACCATGCGAAGGATATCGATCTCCACTTTCTGCAACCACATTTTCTCCCACTTGGGAGTTGGTAGAAGCTCCTTAGTCGATAGCTTCCATAGGATCTTCTCCTGAAATAGGAATAAAGTCAGGTGGTAAGCCCCATACTCTTCTGTATTGTCTTAATTCAGCCAGTTTGTACAATTCCTATCTAACCTAGGGTCTCAAAACTAGAAAAAACACACCAAAAATTTCCCTACTCAAGCTATAGGCTAAATAAGTAAACTTAAATGACAGGAGGAGTTCAAATAGTCCGGTCTCTTACCAGGATTGTTAAGAAGGTGCCACTCGTGATATACCACAAGGGTACATGCGTAGTAATCTCCTTGAATGTTTTTTTTGGTGTATGGCTCCAAGCAAGATGGCCAAAGGGATTTTCTTAGATAGATAAGGTATCCTAGTGGGGTCTCTCGTTATACACAAGGTACGTGGGAGCTCAAATCGGTAGTAGTGTTGTATAATGCACAATCATTCACAAGGGGCCTTCCTATATACAATCGAGTACGTGAAGTACCTTTCTATATACCTCAAAAGTACGTGAAAGGCCGTTTGATATACCAATGGTACGTTCTAGAACCACGCGAGTCCCGGGATGTAGTGCAGATGAGTAATGATAGCTCCTACGCTTAACGACGCCCGAACATGTCTCTAGCCTATCACTCAAATTGCTATCTAAATTTTAATCCTATAACTACCATTAATTTTAAAGTGGACGGTTAGGTGAATGCATGGAATTTTGACATAAAAAGTAAAACCATGCAGATATGTAGATGCAAATATTTCACTTTACCGTTCGAGGTATGCCTACTTACAGGAGGGAGAGGGAGTATTTTCTTTTCATTTTGAGAACCAAAAATTCCCAAACAACTACTTTGAACAAATCAAATCCAAATAAAAGCAACACATTCCAAACTCATTTTTCTTTTTGAAAGCAACCAGATGGGTAAGAGTCTCTTTTCCTCAAAGAAAAACAACCAGTACTCTACATGCATATGCAATCTATTTTTTCGAATTTTCTTTTAAACATAGATAGATCTAACTTAAAACTACACTATTTTTTCTTTTGATGAGATAGTACTAATGCAAGAGAGACAAAAGAATAAAGGGAACCTGAAAGCTTGTGAGGCTAATTAGAGATCCAGTGCCCTATTCTCAGTAATAATAATGACCTAATATAAATCAAAAAAAATTCTTTTTAAAAGCAAAAAGAATTCCTCTATGGAAAAAATGAAATTAAGATGATAATCAAGTGTTTTTTCTTTCAATCTTTATAAATGAAACGAAAAGAGGTCTAACTAAAACCTAAGCTTTCAAAAATTCCTTTCAGAATCGCAACCAACAAGCATGAAAACAAATGAATAATCAACAAGCCTAACATAGCTTTTGAATTCTTTCAATCAAACCAATTTTACCACAACAATTTCAACCATGAGCATTCAGAATTCAAACAAACAACGCTGAGAGTGCAAGGCTAAAAGAAAGGAAACTCTACTTTTTGCAAAAAATGACAAAAAACAAGTTCTGGAACAAGGCCTACCTGGCACCGTGCTGGAGGGGTCTTGGACAAAGCGGTTCTGGACGAGCACCACTTCTGGATCACTGCAGTCAGGCGGTGGCACCGCTTATGGCTAATGGGGTTCAGGCGGTGGCACTACTTTTTGCCAACAACACATGTGTGGTTCCTTGAATAAATCCAAAACACAAGGAGAAGAATATTTCAAGTTAAAAATTGCTCAGATCAAGGTAAAGACTGATGAATTGACACTAAAACAGAGCATAAAAAGTCGAAATAGTTCAGATCTAAACAGATCTGAAAGTTTCAAACAAAAATTCACTAAGTAAGATGGCAGATCTGACTGACGAGAGTTATATACTAGAGCCTGGATTCGAACAAGTGTTCAAGGACTGAGGAATATCATATCAACTAAAATTTGCCTTGTTCTTTAGCGAAGTCGCCAGATTTGTTGTTAGGAATATTGCACCTTCTGCGGACAGAAGTTGTTCCTCTGGTCTGAATGGTTCAGATCCAGAACAAATGAGTGAACAACAAAGGATGAAGACCTTCCTTGAATGTTGTAAACACCTGGAATAATGCTTTGATGACGAACCTGTGTACCTACAGAACATGTCAAACAAACAAGAACATCAAAGCTACCAGAACATTATTCACACATCCATACTAGTGACTAAGGAATCCAGTAACATATACATGCGATATCAGTACAACATATATGCAGGATGAAAATCAGATTTGCATTAAGAAATGAATGAAGAAGCTTGCAACCATTGCCTTAGTGTTGACAAACTCCTCCACAAGACAAACACCTCATCCCCGATAACTCCAACTTGCTCTATTGTGCTCTCCAATGGATGGGACTAGATACTCAATTCAGCAGCATAACATTACCATTCAGTTCTCTCCCTCAACTATGGAAATGAGCTTGTATTTATAGGGATAAATGGATAGGGATAGTTGATAGAATTGTGGGTAAGGTGGCCATAATATCCTACCAAGAGGGATCTTGACTCCAACTAACCCAGATTGATAGGGATAAGGGAGAACACAAGCCTCATGTTCTATAAGCCTCGAGAATCTTCTCTTTTTCCATTTTTACCAAGGGTACTGCTTTTGTTCCCTTATGACAGAGCATTTTAGGTGAGAACCACTTCAAGACCAAAACACATACGCGATGGCACCGCTTTTCTATAACAAGACTCAGACGGTGCTGAACAAGGTATCGCTCATTAGCTAAAGGGAAAGCGTGGTGCTAGGCTTTTTCATGTAGAATTGATATCCAGAGCATGTTTTCCACTCCAAGTTTGGGATTTAGGGAAAACATAGGTTTTAAGGATCTCATCGCATGTTGGTGACAGGATTTGGGTATAAAAAATACCACAAGACTAAGATAGACTACTTCTTCACCTCCACATGGGCTTCTCTTTCTCTCTCTTGCAAACTTTCTTGTGTTGTGAGTGTGTCCAAATGAGAAGTGTGCCTCATATATTTATATGCATCATCTAGGAAGTCTAATAACCCAACAGGGTTGACTTACCTTAGGAGACACAAAAATACATTTTAATTTCTCAGTCTGGGTACTATTGACCTGACTTACAACGGAGGTTTTACCTCAAGACTTTACATGTCAACCAATTACATCAATAAAATCCCTAATCAAAGGAATAACATCTTTGCAATGGAGGGACAACAATAATATAATATAAAGTACAATAGAATATCTTCCATGGTTTCATTATTTCAACACTCCCTCTTAACAAGAAAGGTATTCTACATCAACAACTACTACTACTACACATGCACAAGTGACTGGTGGATCTATATGCCATAAGAATATTGGTAACATAATCATCATAAGCATCATCTTCATCACAAAACATCATCATCACTACAATTGAGAATGGAGCCCTTATTTGTCCATCTAAATACACATTTGTAAGTTGTAACTTTCTCTATATCAAGTCAATGTACAGCTAATAGAAGGTTAAGTCCTAGTAGTACATCGTCTTCAAACATCATCATCATGGAGCATCATCATCATCCAAAACATTAGTATGAGAGTACTGGAACATCAGTGTGTGAGTATTGGGACATCATAATCATCGGCAACATTAGTATGTGAATACCGAGACATCATCATCATCTGCAACATCAATATGTAAATATTGGGACAACAACAACATCATTAGCAAGTTAGTACTAAAAACAACATCATCAACAAATAAATGCTAGATCATCATTCACATCATCAACATAGATATGTTGGAACAACATCATCATCATTAGCATAAAATGATAAGACAACATCATCAGGAGCAGCAGATCAATGTTGTAGCATCATTATCATCGTCATCAGTAGCACAAAGTGAATGGACTAGAACCACATCAACATCATTAGCACAGAGTGTTGGAACCACAACCACATTAACATCATCATCAACATGGAGTGTTGAGACCACAACCACATCATCAGTAACAACAACATAGAGTGTTGGGACCACAACCACATCATCAGCACAGAGTGGTGGGACCACAACCACATCATCAACACAGAGTGTTGGAATCATATAAAGTAGCATCATGGTGGGCACTCTGGTAGACCAACCTGGCCTTGTCTGGATTACTAATCATTTTTTACCAAAATATCCTATCTAGACATACTAGTCTATCTGGGCATGAAATAAGCCTTTCCTGGATTACTAATGTCAAAACCCCAAATTTTCACAAAAATTTAAAATTTTGAGATAACATAAAATGCTAAAACTACGGTTTACTAACAGCTAAAGGTTAGAAATAAAAGAAACAGTCAAATGATTAGTATTACATAATCTCAATTATGTAACTCAGCAATTTTCTTTTTGAGTAAAGAGGAGCTGCGTTCGGAAATTAGAGATCTCAACGTTTCGATCCCTACTCTAAGATCATCATCAGGAGACAATTAGAAGCGTGAGGAAATGTGTAAGATGCCCGAGCAGTTAAATATGGATCAGTAGTTTTTAGGTAGGAAAGGTAATAAACAGGTCGGTTTAGTAAATCTTAAAATTTTTAATATTGTTTGTTTAAAATTTTTCAAAAATGGGATTGAAATTTTTTTTTAGGGTTTTTAAGGAAAATTTTAATTTTAACTCAAAATTTTCTTTTTGTAACATGAATAAGGTTTACTTGCGTATTGTTTTATTTCAGTTTACTGATGAGTTTTCTTCATGACAAGTAGGTGGAATATAACTTTGAATCCTGGGCTTACTTAGCATTTATGCTAACGCAGAAAGATTACTGGTTCTTACAGGTTTACAGGTATGATCGAATGAGTAACGTTTTAATTTCATAAAGTATCCAGAACTGTTTTTAGTTACAATTAAAAATCTTAGTAAATAAGCTGCTAAATTCCAAACAACTTCCGTGAGGTAAAATAGTTTGCTTTCTTCAGTTTTTCTTGTAAACGAAGTTCAAAGAAAGAGTTTCTTTCTTTATCGTACGTAGCGAGAGTAAAGATATATATTGTGGCTCTAAACATGTAATCCTAGTTGCAAAGTAACTTCTGATTTAATATGCATATCTTGCAATGTTATACTGATTGTACTTTTGGTTATTATACATTATCATACTACTTACTTGAGTATCAAACTGCTCGTTATTTATCTTCTGTAGAGAAACTTACAGCCTATAAAATTCTTGATGTTACAAGTTTGATTAGCATAAAACTATAGTGTCTTTTCACATGTAAACATTGTTTTCCTATACTTCTTAAATTTACGTCAAACCATGTGGCTCTATTGATTATAGACTCGAGTAGGATCATTCTATTGTAATTTCTATTATTTCTATAATACTTTTCTTGTATTAAATTATTGTCTACAAATAGTTTCTAAGTTGATGTTTTCTATAAAGGTCAACCTTCTATCCTATGCTAACACCAATTATTTTGTATAAGCATAAACCCAATCTACCAAATATAGACATGGTAAATTATTGGCAAAATGTCAAGTTCAGAAACAACCAAATTCTATTAAAGTCTCGTTGATCTGAACTATGTAAAAGAATCCATAAAGTGTTCCTTTACTATAATAGCCAACCTCATAGTTTACTATTATTTGATTTGTTGGTTTTTATAAGGATTATGAATATACATATACTATTTTGTTTGATAGACATACAAGTCTAATACAAAGTTAATCTTGTAAAGAGTTCATGATTCTACTCTTTACTATGCTATGTAAGTTTATAACTTGTCACATCTTGAATTGTTGTTTTAAAAGAGTATAACTATGCATAGACCACAAAGTATTTGATTATAGAAACTAAAGTTGTTCGATGGTTTTAAACCGTTTAACTTGGAATCTTCCATATAATAAATGGTTATTATATTTACAGGGGTCAAATGTTATTGAAACATAGTTTACCAAATATCCAAAATGGTGTTTTCAATAATACAATATAATGGACATAAGATAAGATAAATACTATACAAGGTTTTTTTATATCCCCACACATATCCAAGGATGCTTTACAAGCATAAACAAATATAATAGTTTCAAAGAGTTTTTAAACCAAGTTTCAGGATTGTATATTGCTTATAAGATTACCAAACCTTCATGAGGTCAACGTCCCAAAAATCATTGTTAATCCAACACCAAATCATTGTTAATCAATATTATCATATATAAATATATTATGTTGACGTTGGAATGGGTATATACTAAAATCAATGTGAAAATGATTGAAATTATGTGTTCGCAGGTGAAATATGGAAAGTCGACCCACTACATGATTTGTATTAAGGAGGCCACGTGGTTTTCTCCTGGCCAAGTATTGGTCGTATATAATACCAAAGCAACCCTAACCTTGGCTTATTCTTCCTCCGCAAAATGCGTTGGCCCTTAGAGCTGCTCTGCAAGCTCTCATGGCGGCCATGAGTGATACTTAGGTTTCAGTTGTCCAAACGCCTAGGTTTGTTTTGTTGGGGTTCCTTTGAGCTCGGTCCTGTCGCCAAATTTCCACCATTGCTTCTTTTACTCTGTTAGGGTTGTTGTCCTCCTTGCGTTGGCTTACGGCCCGCCTGTAACTCTCCTATGCCCTTCTATCGTGGACTGTCACTTTTATGCAAAGTGGAGGCTTTGCTCCTGTTAGTGTGCTCTTTTCCTTCTTCGTAGGGTTTGAAGCTTCATTTTCATGCCTTATTTGTTGGTGACAGCCCCATTACTAAACTGTTTAATTTCTTTGACAGGTAATTACTTAGTTCTTGTAAATTCGAAAAGTATTATCCATCTTAAATTTCGTATTTACAATAGGTTTTTATTTAGAAAAGAAAATACAAAACTAACGCTCTGGTTATGCACTTGCAGGAACCTATGACTACTCTCTGTGAACAGTGATGGTGATGCTGCTATGTGGTTCTTGCTCCAAAACCAGTAAGCCCTGGTTTTCAAAGAACGGGTTCTTCCCTTACTTGTAATAAGGTATTCGATTGGGGAACTTCGGAGCTTAGAAACTTGTCCAACTTCACCCTTTGCTGTGAAATTTCTTTTATAGGTTAAAGTTGGTTTTAATATATGTACAAACCCTCGCTCCATTGATGGGTAGTCCTGGCTATAAGCTGGACATTGTACTTGATTTAAAAGTTTTAGCCTTATGGCTTGTTAATGTAAATCAATAATTTTGTTTAAACAATTCTGTCTTCGAGCTCGAACTCGGTTTACCGTATTCTATTTGACACTCTGTGTAATTTTAGGGTTTTAACCCTTTTTGAATGTGAATGAAACTATTTACTGTTTAACATTCTTCGTAATTTAATTTACTGTAAATTTTTAAAGATTGTCACTCAGTCTTGGTTTATTTATAAATTTTGCTCATTTTGCTCGAAAATACAAGCTAAGGTTTTCATGTAGGAAACCCTCGTTTTTTTAAACAAATTAATCCGTTTAGTTTTACAAGTTCTGTTACTTTATTAATTTGGTTTCTAAATAGGGTTACAAAATGTGTTGTGGGAAATTTCTAGTTTATTATATTACCAATGTCTTTTTGTTTGTCCTTAAGGGACTGTAAATAATTTATAATAGTCTATTTGTTTATTAAATAAATAATCCAAATAATTGGATTAGAACTTCAATGTTATGTCATTTGTATATGTAATATATATTTAGGGTTTCAACCCTGTAGTTTGCTTTTACAGGTATATCCTGTTTGTAATTTTAATACAATTATTTTCATAAATATACATTTATATATGTATGTTGGATTATTATCATATTACTGTTGTTTATCTACGGAAAAGATAAAAAGAATTTGATAGTTGAACTTAGATATTTTAAATAAGTTTCTTCTAAATACTATGATTATTTTTCATATTGCTTTCCTTAGTTAATAGTATCTGTCAGTCTTAGATTATTATGATTACTAAATAAACTATATACTTATTAACTTATAATTTTGTTTGAGCTGAAAGTAAACAACTAGTATAGCTGTATTTCTTCTAATGCATAAGAAACAGGTTAATAAATAAAATACAAAGAAAATATATCTAAAGCACAACACAGTTTTACCCTCCTGCAGGTTTTAGGTTCAATAAGAAAAATAATGTACTGTGTGTAAGCATAACCTATTTTCTATTAGGGTACTTTATTAATATGAAGATTCTTCTACCTGTGTCGAGCTATTGCTATTTCGTTTCCAGTGTATTTACATACATAAGCTAGTTAAACAATAAACATAAATAAACAAGTTATTGTTCTCTTCTGATAATACTCTGCATACATAAATAAATTACTCTGATATAATGAATGCATAATACATCTATTCATTTCAAACTACTATCATATCCTTCATCTATTTTAAATACTCTGCATGTGCTGGAGTACGGTCTGGTCCTTCCAGATGTGGAAAAACACAGGTTAGAATTATTTTTACATCTATTTAAATTCATTCCTTCAAATATCTATAATATTACTAACTCTAATATTTTTGCAACTAAATATTTAACATTTAGATAACAATCAGATTCACTTTTAACCATTTAACACAGTAAAACAAAAATATTGTAGAACCTGATTAAGCTGGACAACAACAGCGTTAGGAGGTCGTTCCTCCCTACCAACTCCTGGAGAGCGCTCAAACAGCGTCTCCTCAGGACCCCCGATCCTGTTCCTGGTCTCCTTGGTTGAGAACTGGTGGAGCAAGCAAACAACAGACTAGTCCAATGACTTAGTAATCACTCTGCACTCAGCAGTAAGATCCTTCAGCTGAAAAGATGCACTAGATCACTTAGCAGTTAACCCCTCAAACTCCTTCCACAAATTCCCTTGCCATTGAATTTATCTGAAGTACATTCACCTGAATGATCACTTCTATAGAATGAGCAGCCCCAACTCTCTTCAATGGGAATTTTTATAAAGATTGCCTAGGTCTTTTGGGTGAGTTGTCATTAATTGAGCCACCTGCTCTGATCCCACTTTCTTGGAGGATCATGACCCCAAATGTAGGGAGGTTTCCACCTGCAACAGTTGGAAGTGTTTGAGGGTGCTTCCAGTTGTCTATTTGCTCTCCACCCAGTCTCCTCCACCAACTTGACCAGTAAACACTCTTTTAACAGCTCTCCTAAGCTGTTGTCTCCACTTTTATTTATTTATAATTAAAATATTTAGAATTACATTCAATATTCTTGACTCTGTTGAGTCATCACTTGCAACTTAGCATAAAATTTAACATATTGTCTTTGAATAAAATCAAATAAAATAATATTGTTTTTACAAAATTGGAGCATGTGACATACACACCCCCTTAGAACATAACATCATCCTCGATGTTATTTATTCTTCATCCTCAGAATTTCCCTGAAACAGAATCGGATATCACCTCGCATATTACTTTCCAATTCCCAGGTGGATTCTTCTGGACTAAGGTGCTTCCGTTGCACCTTCACCTGTCTAATGGTGCGGTTCCGAAGTGTGATCTCCCTTCGCCCGAGGATACATTCTGGTTCCACTAGAAAATCTCCTTCTGGTTCCACCTGTGCATCATTCCAGTTAACAACATGAGTAGCATCATGAACATATTTATTTAATACGAAAATGTGAAAAACATTATGTACTCTTAAATTGGGTGGTAATGCTAATTAATAAGCTACTTGTCCAATCCTAGACAGAATTTCAAATGGACCACACTAACGAGGTGCTAGTTTTGCACAACTCCCCAATCTCAAAGAGCTCTTTTTGGACCTTACCTTGATGAACACATGTTCACCTACCTGAAACTCCTTTGGAGTTATTTTTAATTCTGCTTGACTTTTTATTTCTTTTGGAGGATTAATCACATACCTTTCTCTTGTTTGAACCTTTCTTTGCATGAGCTGGAAAAGCTTGATATTCATCATCATTTATCTTGTGTTTTATGTTAGTTATCCTTCCTTCTTCTTGCACACATTCTTCCCAAATTCTGCTGAACTTGGTGAGCTTTCTTCTAGCACATATACCCCTAATGAAGGATTCTTAATCCCTTGGGAGACCATTCAAAGTGGTCATCACAACTTCTTCTTCTTCTACCATGTCACCAATAGCCTCCAACTGTTCTTTGATCCGAGATACTCTTGTGAAGTATGACTGTATAGTTTTTTCCTTTTGGATCTTCACTCTCTTGAATTGATTTCTCAAGGTCATTCTTCTATTGATGTTCTTTCCTTCAAATAAGTTGGTCAGTGCATCGACCATTTCTTTTGGAGTATTCTTTGATGATACTTGAGGAATCAAATGATCCTTAGAATCAACTATGATCCTTTTGGCTTTGATCATGTACTTCTTGTGATTGGCCTTTGCTTCATCCCCCTCTGGTTCCTTTACCTCTTCTTTGATGTAGCCTTCTAGATCATGTTCTTCAAGGATTAGCATGATATGTATTTCCATGATTTGAAGTTGTCTGCACCTTCAATATTTTCATAAAGATTGGTTTTGTTTGACATCTTCAATGAATGAGAACCTCAAATCGAAATAAAGGAGATAGTTCTTACCAATTTGAGGGCTACTTATGGCACCTGCTTCAAGATGACTTAGGGTTTAATAGGAAACCCCCAATTTTTTCAGTCGTGATCACTTGCAAGGTTGATTGGAGGAAAAGATGCAACTCATGTAACAAACTTAAATAATAAACAACAAACAACAACAACAATAATAATAATAAACATCAACATATATATAAAATAAATAATAATCAATAATGTCTTTACAAAAAGACATGACTCTTAATAAAAGGGTATTTCGTCAAAATATAAATTACGATCCCTCAATTGTAATTGGGAATTATCTATCAATTTATTCATATTTTATTATCTACGGATATGTGGGTTATTTCATAAATTACTTAATCGAGAATATCCAACTATGGATGTTACAGTGGTATCAGAGCTATACGGACCTTGGACAACATTACTTACACCTTGTGTAGATTTGGGTTTCCCAAAAAAATTGGACTTTGTCCTTACAAAATAAAAATAAAAAATAAAAAGGTAAAAGTAACCCCCCAAAAAAAGAAAAGAGGTAAAAGAAAAGAAAAGTTAAAAAAAAGATAAATGTAAAAAAAAAGGTAAGAGTGAAACCACATGTGGTTTCTTAAAGTGGGTTTGGGTTTGAATATAAAAATGCATAATAATTACTAGTAAAGAGCAAGTGAGATTTGAACTTAGGTGGGGAAGGTAACACCCATTCCTCCCAACCACCCAATCTACTCGCATTTTACAAAACTATTGGAAGAAAAAAAAAAGACAAAAGTGAAATAAAAACAAAGTCACAAACAATGGCACCTACATATTCAGAAATGAAGTCACAGCTACAAACAACAATGGATGAGTTAGAGCAATATAAGGCGATCAATAAAAGTATACAAACTGACGTTGAGACGCAGAAGCGGTTGAAAGAGTGGAGAGACAATGAGAATCGTCGCTTATGGAACCAAAATCGACAGCTAGAACGAACCATAAGTGATAACAAGAAATTTTTATCAGATCATGATAAAGAAATATCATGTTTAAAAATTCATAATCAAAACTTAGAAGACGAGATCAGAAAGTCAAAAAATGACAACAAATCACCATATGGATGTGATAATGAATTAGAAGAAGAAATAAAGCATCTAAACAAACTCATGATGGAAAAAATTTTTGAATTGGCGCAAGTATGGATGAAGTTAGAAAATCAAGAAACAGGGTTACGTCATCATAAACAGCAAAAAGAAAAACTCCAACAGTAGTATGACGACAGTAAGAAGACACATAAGTTAGAACTGACAAAATTCAACAAGGTGTTATCAAGTAATTCCTAAGAAACTTTCAGATTAACAAATCATAACAAGACACTAGTCACAAAACTTAAGAAGTTGAAAAGTAGTTGGAAGACAGAACAATCTACGAAAGACATTGAAGGAAAACTTCTAGGAAAATAGGAAGAAAATTGGTGTATTAGAAGACATAACGAAGATCTTATGGAACAACTTAAGAAGTCTAAAGATGATAGAAAATCACATGTAGAAGTGATTAAGAAGTTTCAAAATGATAACATGCAGTTAGAAAATATACAAAATGAAACTTTAAAACCTCAAGAGACGAAAATACAACTTTCTGCTCAGACCAATGCTAAAAAAATGACACTCGTAAAAGAAAATGACATTGTGGAAATTCTATATCGACACCCCAACCATAAAAACAGATATTTTGAAAAGTGGGAAATGTCGAAAGATAGCGGTACCAATGTGATCAAATATCCTAACTATAGATTAGTATGGAATGCCAACAATCCACAACAAATCAATTTGGGATGGATTGAATTGTCCACATATCAAAAGTTGTGCTCAACTCTTATTAGTTCATATCGACATGTTTCGTCAACTGCGACACCACAAAAAATGATGCAAAAACATTATAAGGCTTTGAGGACAAAGCCTTTCTAAGGGAGTGGAAATGTAACAAACTTAAATAATAAAAAACAAACAACAACAACAATAATAATAATAAACATCAACATATATATAAAATAAATAATAATAATTAATAATGTTTTTACGAAAAGACATGACTCTTAATGAAAGGGTATTCCGTCAAAATATAAATTACGGGCCCTCAATTGTAATTGGGACTTATCTATCAATTTATTCATATTTTATTATCTACGGATATGTGGATTATTTCATAAATTAATTAATTGAGAATATCCAACTATGGATGTTACAACTCCCCAAGGTGAGATAGATTGTATCTTGCTTTTCCTGAATGTGTGGATGGAACCCTGAAAAAACGATACCCTAGTTCCTCCCGGAAGTAGTGACAGGTCAAAATTGAAAATCTTCAGAATTAATTTCTACCACCACAAAAATATGTGTCCTCCTAGGGCGAGTTGACGTATCCTTCTTTTACATCTGATCTAGATAGGGACACTAGTGGAAAATGAGAGATTAGTGACCAGGAGACCATAATTTTTGGTCACCATAGTTTTTTTCAAGGGATAAATGACCAAAGTTGATAAATTTAAGTGAGCTAACTAAAAAAGACCAAGATAAATGACCACTTTTGGTTACG